>JANIJG010025471.1:159110-181719 GCA_024611175.1 Megaceryle torquata
AAACTAGACCCCTGACCTGCAGTTCTGTGATTTGTTCTCCTTATGCAGTAAAACAGTATAGTTTGTAAATTGTGGTTTAAACAGCAAGGCTGCCCCCAGGATCGAGGCCATCCTGCAAGCAGGCGCTCCTGCCTAGCAGGCAGCACAGCAGCTGCAATGCTGTGCTGGTGCTTCACTGGTGCTCTGGGTTGGGGTGGAAGGGAGAGAAGGGAGTCCCAGCTGTGTGCAAATTCTCAGTTTCAGGCTGCTAGAACCATTGTCTGCTAATCTACACAAAAAGTACTTCTTGCCTTGAAACTTGAGGGAGCTTTAAGCTGCACTTGTAGTGCAGAGCATGTTCAGTGGACAGTTTCTAAGCCTGGTGGGAGCACAGAGTGCTTGGTAGCAATTCAGACATGCTCAGCACCTTCCTGGATAAGGGTCTGCATTTACATCATGTGATTAGCCAAGCATAGGTTATTTTCACACTGACCATAACAGATATATGAGAAACTAAAGCTGCAGCCCTCCATTTGCTTCCTCTGTGGGATGGTTTCTCAGGCAAGGCCCGAGTTTGCACAGAAACTAGCAAAATTGGGCACTTTCGTTGTCATGCAGCATGGACTAAACTAACATCTTGTATGAAACCATTATAGAAACATGCATCTTTACCTTCAAAAAACTTCCAGGCTTCACGTTTTTTCTTGAAAGTGGGATCATCAGGAGACTTTGATGAAATCACTGGAAAAAAACAAAGACTACGTGAGAAGAAATGAAAATGTGTGGCACAGGAAGCTGGGACCTCTTCAAGTAAACGTTGTTCTGCCTTAGGCCTTAGTGCACCAAGGTCTTGCTTTATCTTGCAAGATGATTACTTTTCAATTAAAGACTTCTATTATAAAACAGCATTACGAGAAAGTCTTACAGAAAATCTCATCTGGCTTGGTACCTCCCATGAGTGGTGTACAGCTTGAGACTGCCTCCCTATTGTCATCTTATTCTGGCTCTTCAATCAGAAGTTAAATATAATGAAGAACAGTAAGAGAATAGAAACATGTTTTAGAAGAGCTTAGGCCTTACAATAGGGTGGTCATGCACTTGTAAGGCCTGTAATGGCTTTGTAGGGATGGTCTTAGTATCCTAGAGAAAAAGCTGCCATTAATGCATTAATGTAGCTGGTTTTATTCTGACTCTGTGTTCTCAGTTACCTGGAACTTTTACCTCTAGGGTTGTAGTTTCTGTTTCTGTCCTAAAACAGGCTACTTCTGAGAGAGGAGATGAACAACTTTTGCTTAAGAGAATGGGAATTTATTTTCCTTGTAGTTATATATTAAGAAGGATTTTTAATCCTGTAGTACATTTCTAAATTTTAGGAGATTAAGGAAGAAAATAATTGGAAAAGCAGTAGCTATACTGAAGGACACAACTCTGAGGACTTACTGAGAATTAACTTGGAGACAGCCACATCACACACAGCTTTTTTAAAAAACAGTGAAGTCATTGTAACAATGCTTGGCACTGAAGCAACCTCTGCCAATATGATTGCACTTCTCCAGCTTCAGGACTGACTCTGTAGTCCCCTGATTTTGCCCATCTTGACTTCCTTCCAAAGCTCTTGTGGATGACCCTTGGCCCATTGAACTGCTCTGCAGTTCCTACTATAGCACCCAAATAACACATTGAGACACCAAGTGAGAGCACATCTCATGAGTTCTTTTTCTCCTTTTTTTTTCTTCTTACTTTGCACAGAATCATCTGTTTCAGAAGGAGGAGCAGACTACAGAACTCTGGGCAACTGGATGAATGTCAGTATAACAACAGCTCTTCAACCTAGCACTAGAATCCAAATACTCTGACTGATGGATCATGGTTCAAAACCCTCTCTGCTCTGCTCAGCCAGTTTGTTTATGCATGCTGACATTTTTTTGATGACATCACATTAAATGATGTCACTTATCCATGACTTTTCTTTTGCTAGTAAACATTGCAATGGAATAGGAGTCTGGTAACATCCTTCAGATTGCCAGTTAGGTCTGAACCTCTGAGAGAGATTCATGTGTCAAACCATTAAAGAGTAAGTATCTTACTGGAAAGGGAATTCATTAAGGAGTGCCCTGTAAGGATGCAACATGTGGGGCTAACTCAGTAGATATGGAATTGCTTTCAGGACTAATGAAATCTTCCTTTCAGTTGTGATGGGAAGCTCATCTTCAGTATTTTAACAAATTACTCATTTGTTACACAAAAGCATCACATCTGTAGAATTTTAGCAAGTATTTTGGAATACCTTCCCTGAAAAAAAAAAAAAAAAAGGCTTTTGTTCATTTTGGAGGAAGAAATCATAATCTTGCATTCCTGTATGTTGCAACATTATTATGGTTAGAAAACCCCACATGTGTCTAATATTTAATAGAACTCAGACTCTGCTTTATGGGAAACTCTGAGGCATAAACTTCCCAACAAGACAGATTGTTGTGATCATCTCTACTTGTTTGTGTTGTCCTTGCCAGTAGGATTATAGTTGAAATGCCTAATTTTCTATATTTGTCCTCCTATATGTAGTCTCTTCTGTGGGATTGTAAACCATATGGAACAGGTAGTGCTCTTCCTAAGAGATGTTCTGTACCTTGCATGGTGGACTTGAGGAATTACTGAACTGCAAATGATGGTTGGAGGTGCTGCATGTTGTTCTGAGAAGACTAATCAGTACTTTGAGTTTTCTGATAGGAAGGCAGTGGGAGAACCATCTTTCCGATATCTTGAGGGTTTTGCTTGTTTGTTTTTGGTGTGGGGTTTTTTTATGTTTTGGGTTTTTTTTGGTTGGTTGGTTGGTTTTTTGTTGTTGTTGTTTGGGTGTTTTGGTTTGGGGTTTTTTTGTGGGTTTTTTTTGGCTGGTTGGTTTGTTTTATTTCTCAAACAAACTGTTTTCTGGTACGTTCTGTACTATAATGAAGATCACTAACTTGATTTTAGGCTTACATTGACCACACAAGACCATGAAAAGAACACATGCCTCTGATAAGATGGGGGAAGGGGAAAAGGTTTACCTTAGCTTTGAGGGAAGATGTTGCATGGCTGGAGTAGGAGACATTTTTTTGCAACATCAGGATGCGGATTTCTCTTGTTTTTTCTAACAAGATTTAACAGTAGTTTTTTTATAAATCCTATTTGATGTCTTCATTTACTACCCCTGGAGGGGCAAACTGCAATAGTTCTAATTTCAGCTGGACCTTCTGCAAACACTACAAAATTGCTGTAGTTGACATGGGAGTCTGTGAACACAAGACTGTAAGGACTCCATCCTCATCAGACAAGGCTCCTTTTCTGAAGTAATGTATTCTGTCCCTATAGAAACCATATAGCTAAATTATTAACTGCCATCTTTACACTTTAAGAAACTGTACCCTGTAACTCATTTTTTTTCTCCACATTTCCAATATGTGTATTTGTATAAATTTATGTGTTGCAAGAAAATGCATTTGCAACTTCTTAACGGTCTACAGAAATTCCCACCTGCAAACTTACTACCAAATAACAAAATCTGAATAGAATTTATTAGTAGTATGTACTACAGACACAGCCATAATCTGGTAGGGTCTTTTGTTTTGAGTAGTGCTATGCTTGATGGCTCAACAAAGCTATGTACTGAACTGCCCCAGGTTTTTTCTCCTTCAAGAGCAAGTCACATTTTGAAAAAGCAGAATGACCCTTTTCAATTCTCTCTGGAAATTCATGTCTTATAAAATGACCTCTTCCCATGCAAACAAACAAAACAAAAAAAAAAAGGGGGGGGGGGGGCAGACACTAAATGCTATTTCTGCATCCAGTTCAAGGTTGAACTGCAAGGTTGTAAGAAATCTGGTGTCTTAGTATAGAGATACTATTTGAATGTGGACATAACTGCAGACACATTAACTGGAACAAAGTGTTAGATGAGACAGTAACTGTGATGTGTTTTAACAGTTACCTTATTTGATAAAGCACTAGTACAATTTAAGTATCTAAATGCTTCAGGCAATTCATATTGCTCCTTTTGTTGCATCCTGTATCTAACTGTAATATAAGTAAATTCCTTTGTAATAAAAAGTGTAACTGAAGATAATATAAAATACAAATGTGTTTGGAAGAAGATTTCTTTGAAAGCCCAAGAATCACCACTGGGGAAATTGGAGACTTTATCAGCAGTCTGAAAAGAGTTGCCTTTCGTCCCATCTGTGGCAAGTCCAGTACACTCACAGTGCATTAACTGCATGGCATCTAAGGTGATCCTTTGTTTCCAGTAAAGAGGCTTTTAGCAGTAAAACAGTTACTATGGCATTTAAAGTTATGTCATTTTTCAAATGTCCTTTAGCAACTGTAATCTAGGTTTAGAATTAGAATAAATACTCTTTTAGGGAAGTCAGGGTAATGGTGATGTCTGCCTCAAAGCCCCACAGGGTATACTGGTGGTGTGTTTAGTCTACAGGTGGGCTGGCCTTCCTCCCATGCCTCAGGTTTCCTGCTCTGCTTTGAGTTTGGCACAGAAAGAAACTATACAGCTGACCAGACAGTGTGAGAGAGACCAAATAATGAATGAGTGTCAAATCTCTGTCCTGATTATAGATTCATAAATCATGCTAAAAATCAAGCTGGATTGAAAAGTCACAGTTTTCCTTCTTTACAGTAACTAAATTGACTGAAGCCAGCACTCTAGCCAGGAAGAGCAATGAGAGGTTCCTGTGTTAGCTGTAGCCTGAGCAGCTATGAAGGATGCAGAGCAACTTTTTGTGAGGAGGGTTATGACAGGTCATCTGACAATATTTTACATTGCTTTTCTTCTGCTGCCATTTAACTGAAACATGTCATTCCCTCTCCAAGCACTCCTGATAAATCCTGATGTTTCACTACAGACATTTAAGAAATTCCTTCATTCAGTGAACGAAAAAATGCTCTTTAAACTGCTGACCTGTCCTATGATATGACATCATAGGAAAATCCTAAAAATTATTCTCCACTTGATTTCTATATCTATTCTTTATTTATTTATTTATGGTATGCCAGACCTGGCCTCTCTGTCTCCCTTTCTTCAAATTATACTCAGAAATTCCCCAAAGCACCGGGGAAAAAGTATAGGCTATCCTCTAATAGACTCCAGGATTGGAGTAGCCTCCTAGGCCTGTTTATAGGCCTGCAAGCTTCATCCCTAACCATCCATTTGAGACACTGATGGAAGTAACAACACCTGGTAGTTATTCTCAGCCTCTCCTCCTCTTTTTCCCTGGCACAGCAGTTGAATCACTTGTTCTTTGTGGGTTGAGACGAGAGCCCTGGTTTGGCTTCCCTTCCCCATACCAGTCACCAGCTTTGCCCCTTAGATGTGGGAGGCTGAGGCAGCTGGGATGATCAGTTCTCCTGCTTGCCAGTCTCTTCTTGACAGTGGCTGAATCTCTCCTTTCAGCCAAATCTAGAGGGGTGAAGGAGGAAGAGATAGGGAGAGAAAAAGGAGAGCCAGTTCCTAGCCAAGCCCAGGAACAGCAGGGAAGAACAACTGCTGAGCATGAAGCAAATGCCTGAAGTTTGTAGGGCTAAATAATGCATGCAATAAAGTTTCATTTTATATCCCTGTGTGGTTAGAAGACAAACCACTGTGCCTTGGCTCCATCCACTCAACATGGGGGCAGTACTTGTAAAAGTTAATGCTCTCCAGAGGTTAAAATGGCTGAGTCCAGGATATGTTGGTCTCTAATGTTTTCACTCCTCCTTGTTTAAAAAAAACAAGATTGAAAACAGCAACAAAAATCAAACACAAAACTTCTTTGAGCTGTGAAGCTAATGAATTCTCTGTTCCATACCCAAATGGTTCTCTTCTCCACAACAACCTTAGGACTGGACTCTTTCTCCTGTGGTATATCTAGGAGTCCCACTTACTGACTGCAGTGTGGAAGGTCACTGGGCACATGGCAGCTCAAGAACAATAATTACCCTTTTTTATTCTTACAGCTTTCCTTCAGCAAGAAAGTTCATTCAGATTTTCTCTCCCTCCCACCAGCCAATTTCACATTACTTGTACAACCTTAATATCTTTAAGACTGTTATCTCATTAAAATCAGTCCATGGATTCAAAAGCAGGCAGACTAGTTGATAGTGTGATCATGTAAGCTTTGGTTTCTTTAAGATACCGGGTTATGGATGGCATTTGACTGCAGGACTACATTTCTGAGCTATGATACTGATTGCTCTGGTGATTTGTATTTAGAAGTCTAATTGACATTGAAGTTTACCTTTAAGTCTCTGTTCTGCGATCTGTGCAGAAGCAGCATGGCTGATGCACGCAGCTGAGGTCTGGATGTTGGGAGGGGTGGACCTTTCCCTGATGGAGCCAGGTAAGGGGCATAAGTTCCTGTTTGGACTTGGGTCCTTCTCTGTCATTATTTATATTTCTTACTCTCTGCTACCAGGAAGCAGAGGAAAGCCAATATCAATGTCTTAGAGGCTTTCCAGACAAGTTTTGCATGTCCAGTAAGACCAAATAGTTTAGACTAAAATTTTCTTGCTGTTGTTTAAAATTGATCCACAGTCTTTGCTACTAATCCCAATGGGATCCAAACGTGGCTAACAAAACCATCATTGTTAGTAATAATCACCTAATTGCATTATGTTAATGCCACAGTTTCTCAAAGCAAGTTTAAACATTGCTGGTCAACATAAAGCTGCTCTCTGTTTCTTGTTATATTGTGGTTTTCACATCTTTGTTCTCATACATCCGAAAGATTAAAATGAAAGCTTGTGATATGTGAGAGCTATCCACAGGAGATCATACATTCAAAAAGGATTATCTTTTACTGTCACATTTCACTTCCTGGTGTGTTTATAACCCAGAAGTAGTACAGATACCTGAATTACACTAATGAAACTGGCACTAAGGGAATGAATATTGGATTAAGAACACACAAACCTGTTCAAATCCATTCTGAAAAGACCTGTAGTCAGTGGAATTCCTTCAGATCAAAACTAGTTTCAGAGGAGAGCTAGGGCCATTTTCATCAAAACATGACAGGTACGTGGGAATAGGGTTTCCCAGCTACAGGAATAACCTTTGGGGTCTAAACACAATGATAAATTCAGCATTAACAGGAATGGCAGAAATTTCATGAAGTACAGTTTCCTCCCGTAAGGTTTTCTGTGATTACTGGATGAGCCTCTTGAACTTTCAGACACACAGACCCTTGATTTTTGGCATTATCTTTAGAGTTGGCCCTGAGGGAAATAAGCTTTCCTGTTTATAAAGCCACAAGCATGGGGCTAGTTTGCCAGCTAGTGCTAATGGCATAACTGTTGAGCTCAACCACCTCTTCAAAGGAGTCTGTTTTCAAAATCTAGTTTGACCATTTAGCCTAAGTGTGGTCGTTAGCTTTGAGCTGACCCATCCCAAAGAGAAGGCTTTTCATCCTGGTTCAAAAACCTCAGTTGTTGACGGTCATTTTTTTATCTGAATACCAGCAGGCTAGTCATTGTTTTGGGGTTTTTTTTACCTCTTCTTTCTGGCTACAAGCACTATAAACAAAAGTACAGAAGTGCTACTAGAAATGCTTCTTACCAACTGCTGCTAGGCTAGAACTAAAAGTAACAAAAACATCAAGAGAGAGGCAAAACATCAATCTAAACACAATGATTATACTTCTGGGCTGACCCACTTTCATATTCTTCAGAAAATAAGTTAATTTCTCTCTATTTCTGGCTCTTTATTTAAATAATAATGGCATTTATTTATCCCCAGTTGTAAAGTTGTAGAGACCTGTAGCTGAATGTAAAGGAGTTTAAATTACTACTATTCTGCAAGAGGCAAAAGAAATAGGCTATCTTCTACAAATCTACCAATCTTCTCACTTCCTTACATTTTATTATGCACTGAATAATGTTTAAATTTTAATGTGCAAGTAAAGAAGTTGAGTATTACTTTTTCTCCTCTTGTCCACACATAACACTTAAAAATAGCCTAACTTCAAATGTCTTGTGGAAAAACTTGCAAGAAAAGAATAAAAGGGGATCATGCAACAGGAAAAAATATAGAATTGGAATAAGTAGTCTTTCACCTCTTATTTCAGTAGCTGCCGTGCCATTTGACCATGCTGTCCACTTATTCCTGTGTTTGCCAATTTCCTGGACTTTGCATATATAATGTCCTTGATCTGTTTGCTGGAGGCTCAGAATAAGAAATTTGTACATAGTTCCGTGCTTCTCTTTCAGAAGATGAAGTCTTTGCTTGTGGAAATGCTGAGTATAATTTCCATAGTACTGGACAGACCCAAACTTTGTCATTTTGATCATCAAATACTCCTGGGTAGGTGATGTAGCAAAGACCCACCGCACAGCCAGCAAATTGTCTGTCTTTCTCTTTTGAGAAATGTGGCAGTAAAGGGTAGCATTATCTCCCTCAGAGTATCGCACTGTCGGTCCTGGTGAGACTGTCACATTTAAAGCCTCACAAACATCTGAAAAGGAAAGAAAAGATAGTAAGAATCTTCCATATGGGCACAACAGCACCATAATCTGTCCCAGTGTCCAAGTCCACCCAGGTAAACTGATGGTATCCTTTTCGTATGCAGCAATTTAATGATCTTTTAGAACCTGCTATCTTCTGACTCTTTTATGAGTGTTAATGATGGTATGAGGGCCTCTGTCAGTGACCCTGCTCTAGTATTCTTGCTGTCACAGGCCCAATGTCACATAATCTTTTGCCAGTCTGAACAAGTATAAATATAAAACTAGATTGGAGCAAGAGACAAGAATGTATTTTGTTCCATGACCAGCTTTCCCAACAATTTTCCCAAATTTGTGTCCTTCCTAGGATATCCAGGCTAGATTATTTCAATAGCCAGTTTATGCCTATTTGTTCCTGTGCCAACTTTAAGTTTAAACTGTTTTCTTCTTTAGCACTTACTTTCCATATAGAAGCAATCATCTGGAGTCTCAGCTTCACTTTCTTGAGCTAAAGAAGCCTAGTTCTGTTAGTCTTCTCTAGTAAAGTAGCATCTCCACTTCCCTATTCACCTTAGCAGCCCTTCTCTATGTTGGTTTCAGTTTAAATTTTGTGTTCAATTGTAATTATTTTAATTGCTAATGTGGGTGACTGGAATTGTAGAAAGTGTCTGGAAAAAAGCTCTCCAATGTCCTGCAAAATAGTCACGGTACTTCCCAGATTTGACTATGATATATCTTGCCTGGCATATGCCAGGACTATATTGTCCATTTTGTGATATTTTCAGAGGTGATTATATGTCAGTTTATAATTAAATAACATACTTGGGCATTTGCTCTTCTTTGTCATTTGCTGTTCTATTCCTAGTGTGTTAAAGAAATGCTTACTAATTCCCAAGTATGGGATTTTGCTTTACTAAGTTCTGCTCCACTTCTGTTACTTGGACCTCAGTTTTTCTTACATGCTAAATTGATAAGGTCGCATAATTTCAACATGCATGCTTTTGTCTACTTCTTTTAGACATCATTTGTGCAAACAATACACGATACTGTTCCTGAGATGATCACTGAAAGACTGCTAGCCTCCCTGTATGCCCATTACCAGCTCCTCACTTTACAGTTCCCCATGGCCTCTGTTTTAAATAACATTATCCTTGTCATAATCAAATGGTCATCTTAAACCTGGGTTAAATCCATCAGATTAGTCCTTCTAACTACAAACTCAAATTAATCTGACATTATTTGCATGACAAATCATGACAGGAGATTATGTTGGGACAAACGATCATTCCATTGTTCCATTCATTTCTGACTCTCATTCTGTTCTTCAGCACAAACCTAGCTTAGACCAGTTGTTTGTCTTCCTGTTTTATTTCTAACCACGTTCAGTATAGGTGAAGGTTGAAAGAAATCCATAACTGTTCATTAGAGGAAGACTTTTTCCTTCCTGAACAAACTGATTTATGCTGGACTAATTTTCTGAGGCACAGGAATCAACACTCATTTTATTTCCTTCCTAAAGTACACTAAAAATGTTCTTATTAGTCGTATCAGAGACTGATCTATTTTTGACCAACAATATATTGTGGCAATGTGTCCCCTAAATGACTTGTAATGTGTAATCTACCAGTCTGATGGCATCCACTAGAGAGAGAACCATATTTCAACAGTGAGCAAGCACTCCCTGAAATGTCCTCTAAAATGTAAATATTAAGCTTCCTGTTATGTGAATATGCTGTACTCAACTACTAATGAGAATTGCAATCCTGGAAGAATTTTTTTTTTTTTTTTCATGTTTGGACACTTTTCGAGCACATCAGCTAGGAACATTTTAACAAAGGGGATGAGCATTTTGGCAGAAATTCTTGTCTGACATCAGCTCCTGAAACACAAACGTATATTTATCTTCAAAATAAGCAAGTAAAGCATTTTCATTCTATTTCTAAAGGAGTATTGGAGGCAGACACAGTGTTTTATGTCCCCAGTGAAGCCATGAAATGGAATGGTGAATTGTATCACCTCACTTAAAGTAAAACTGCTAAATTGAAGTTACACTGAAGCTGTTTGAGAAGAAGCCTCTGAAAATTAATAGTAGTAACTACTTTGGGTCATTTCAATAGAAAGCTCTACTGAATGGTGTATTTTTTCCAAGTAGACATTATTTTTACTTTGTGAAGGAGAAAATAAGTTGTATAAAGAAAGGGGGGTTTTTTAATTATTTAAGAAGTTACAGCTAAGCATGGCCTAGATTACTGATATCATTATCTGTGCATGATGTTTCTGTGTGCAAGTCATGCAAGTGCCAATGCAAGAGATTATTTTGGATTGTGGAAAGCACACAAGTAGAACAGGATGTTGAAATTCTAAATTAAGGCTGAATACCACCAGAAGCTTTCCAGGCATGACATTTCAGTTATTACTTGCTGGAATTACCTGACCTCAGCGCCTTACAGGCAAATGTGAAGATAAGACAGCTGGCTCTGCCACTGAAATAAGGTTAATTTTTGAAAGTTGTGCTACTCAAGTATAAGGAAGAAGTTTAAGAATTTCAACACTTTTTGGGGTACTCATAATTACATAGGCTAGAAATATTTAATAAATCTTTCATTAAAATGTGGTTTGCATAAATTAAAACCACAAACTTTTTCTACTGAAATTGATCGTGTTGTGAAAACTGTAAAGAAAAACAATTATGTCATTTTCCTGACATGTGAACTTCTTGTTTGAAAAAGCTGGCTAGGATTAATTGTGGAATAGAGTCCTGAAATACAAGGCAAAACAATCACTGCTTAATTCAAAACTAGGCAGAACATAATGCCAAAAATTACCCAAGAGAAAATACAGAGGAACTCAGATATGGTGATGATGGAAGCCTCTGGAAGAGGATAAAGAAGCATTGTACGTGGAGTCTCTTATCCCTTCCTAGCTGTTTACACTCATACAGACATTGATATTTTATACCTAAGGCTTCTACTTTTCCTCTGTGCACATGCCTTTTTATAAGGAAATACCAAATTTTCTATGCTTCATGTTGTCTGATCAGTGGGCACCCGTCTCTACTTCCATGTCTCCTATCGGTGCAGCTGTTCCAAGTGCAGCAATGGGGTGACTTTTGGAAATTTCCTGATGCTTTTCCTGTGATCTCATTTTATGTTGAACAGAGAGTCAGGTGATGCTTTATATAAAACAGAAAAACAGTGTCCATTTGACTCTATCCTTCCCTTGCCATTAGAGCAGTGGTGGATTTTGGAGGAAAGCGGTTATTTACCTTTTAAGCGGAAAGGAAAAGCCTCAGTCAGGGCTCCCAGACAGTAGTGGTGATGTTCCTCCTGCCTTTAGCAGGCACTGGATCAGCCCTGGCATGAGGTTTACCCTTGTTATGGGCTCCTTGCCAAGACAAAAGACTCCCCCACAACTTAAGAGCAGGCTTGCATGCCAGCAGAGCAATGAATTTCTAGATTTCAGATTGCTGCTTCAAGAGAGGAATCACTGCTTTTCATCTGCCTTCCCAGTATAGCATGATGTCGCCACTCAGGTGGAGCTTACCACAAGAGTTTTAGTCTTGCTTCTGCTGGGAAAGGGAAATTATTTATAGGAAAAGGAGGAGAGTGAGTCAAAGGCTTGAGGATTCCTCGGCAGTGTGTTTAATCATCACACACTTTTCTCCTACTTGCAACCAGCTCACTTAGTTACCCCCATCTCTACATTTTAGCTGTGTGTTTCTTGGGTTTTGGTTTTTTTCTTCTTCTCACTTGCCTGGTGGGAGTCAGGGAAGGTTACTGCTGACTAAACTGTTTTGAAAAATCCTGTGCTGAAAATAGTGCACTTCTGCTTACACCAGTTCAATTCCAAGTAGTAGCCAGTTTGGGACTTTGTTGTCTGCTGAGTTACAAAGGAAAACACTTTCACAGCACTGTTGGGAATAACAAATTACACTTTTAGGAACCAGAAACCTGTCTATGCCAGAACTGTCCCCTCTCTCTGCACTGGAACAGTGGTAAACAACCCACAATCACTATTGGGTCCGTAGGTTTGGTGAGAAGTTTCAGCACGGCTGTTATTGTGGAAGTACCCGAGCTACTGTGGTGGAGATAAAAGTAGAGTTAGTTGCTCCTGTGCATTACTGCTCATAGTCCAGGTTTTGTGTTATATACAGGGCCCTCTTCTCCTCTTCTCCTCCATGGAGACTGACAGGCAGAATCGGCAACCCACCTTTCAGAGCTGAGACAACTCTTTTCCTCAGACCCTGCTGACAGCTAAGGGACTAGAGAGGCATACCGTCAGGGTAGCTACCTTCTGATCTTAGATTTGCATGACCAGAAGCACATGGGATGGCTTTTATCTGTGTTGTAGTTTGTTCTGTGAAACAATGTTACTGTCAAAGCCTGCTTTATTTTGACTTCTCTACAATTAAAAAGAGAAGATGAGCCAGGAAGAAACAAAGCTCTTAGTTTAAATTAAAATAATTAGGAGCTAGTTAGAAGATCTTCAAGAGCATCCATCTGTTTTTACTTAAACAGATCTGTCCGCAAGTTTCACAAGTCAGTGGCTCCTTTTTGGAGCAAGCTTCTGCATTGACTAAAGATGGACTTGATCAGATGGTTCAGATCTGGACTCTGTCTGTTTTGAGGCTTTAGGACCCAACACCGATTGATGCACCTTTGATTCTGGAGGCATAAAGGTCTTGGATGGAGTTAGTTTTTACAAGTGAGCTATGGGTTCTATTTCCACTGGCTGGCTACCTGTAAGATCTAGGCATCTGTGGTAAAAACAATGACCAATCTCCCTTTGCCTCAGCTTTGCCTGCAGTTCCACAGTGCAGCTCAACATTGTCCCGCCTGGCACAGAAGGGTGGCGGAGGACTCGTTTCCATAAACTTCTGCAGGGGAAGGGGGTTTGTTATTTAAAAACACAGTTGCGGATCAGGTCGCTGCGCAGACCCGCTGCTGCCGGGAGCCCGGAAAGGCGGTGGCAGCAGAGCAGGGTGAAGGATGGGCGGGGGAGCACCCGTCCGGCTGCAGTGGAACGGGGACGGTGGGGATGATGCCTGGCTTCGCCGGGCGCCAGCCCTGCTAACCTCTCGCTCGCTAAGCCCTCTCTCCTAGAGTCGGAGACCCGTGCGCTGCCGCGGCTTTGTGCCGCTGCCCCTTTCTCAGTGCCGGCGGCGGGATGGGGTTGGGGGGGGGGGGGGGGGGGGGGGGGGGCGGGCCCCCCGGGGGGGGGGGGGGGGGGGGGGGGGGGGGTTCGTCCTTCCCACCGTGTCAGCACCCCACACTGATTTCTCGCAGAGCTCGGTGGTGTCCGTGGACTGCATCTCAACTTCCTGGAGCTGGGCTCCAATCGGGCCGGGTGGCTGCAGGTGTGGCAGCGGCACCGGCCACCGGGCAGCTCACCAGTGAGTCTGGGCTGCACCACGGGGCTGGGCACGGGAGCTGAGGGTGTCCCACCTCACTGACCAGCCCCCTCCTTGTAGTGGCAGGTGCAGTTCGACTGCTTCCCGGCCGAGAGTGGGAGGCAGGTCCTCGTCTCCCTCCGTACCATCCCTGACCGAGGCTTGTCCATCAGCCGTAGCTGCCTGGTTGCTGCTGAGACACCTGGTGAGGCTGGGTAGGACCCCGTGGGGTGTCCCGGGGCGGGGGGGGGGAGTGGGAACACTGGCACTGTCTGACCCCCTGCCTGCTCTGCAGGGCCCGTCTTCACCTACACCTGGGTCCCTGAGGCGCGGGCCATCAAAGTGTGGGTCCCTGAGGGCCCTGCCGTAATGGTGCGGCTGTGCCACCAGCTGGCCCTAGAGTGTGAGGAGCTGCCCCTACCCTTCCACCGGCAGGTAACACCTCTGGCTTCCCATGGCCACCCCCATCCTAGGCTGGGGGCCACTCTTCCTGATAACTGATGCTGCCTATGTGCCTGCAGGTGCTGGTGCCAGGGGGCCAACACATCTCACTGCCATATGAGTTCCTGGTGCCCTGCCTGTGCATTGAGGTGTGTCACCCTCCCTCTGCCCATTTCCATCTGTGCAGCAAGAACAGACAGGAGGGCTGAGGGCACATCCTGCCCTGACTCCCTGCTCTGCTCCCCTAGGCCTCCTACCCTCATCAAGACAGCCTGCGCAGCAAACGCTGTCCCTTCCGTGACAAGCCAGCTGCCTGTGAGTGCCTGCAAGGAGGGGACCTGGGTTCCAGGGGTCTTCCCAGCTGTCCTCTGCAGCCTGCTGACATGGTGCTCCACAGATGGCCCTGAGCTGTGGTCCTCGGTGCACTTCCATGACTACAGTGCCAGCAGCAAGGACCAGATGGCAATGGTGCTGAGCGCCAGCTGCCCCCTGCGCCCACGGGCCACCCTGTGCTGGAGGGAGGTGGCTGCTAAGACTGCGCCCTGCCATGATGTCCCCAACTCTACGGCCAGTGAGGAGGAGCAGGTGAAGAGTCCTGGTCACAGGGTGCTATGGGGACCAGGCTGAATGGGTGTTGGGCTGTACCTCTGGCTAGGGCACCTGCCAGACCCCAGTTGTCTCCCAAGGGTGGCAGGTGAGCCTGGGGTGCCCATGGGCTGTGTGGGCTGGGGACAGTGACATGCTGTCTGCCCATTCTAGGCATACACACTGGATAAGGTGGATGTGCACCCCCAGCTCTGCTTTCGGGTAAGCTCCCATGGGTGGGTGGGCACTGCCTGGGAGGGGACTGGGGGCAGTAGTAGGTGGCTCACCCAGCCCCTCCTCTGATCCTTGTTTCCCTCAGTTCTCCTATGAGAACAGCAGCCATGTTGAGTGTCCCCACCGGCCAGGTGAGCCTTGAGGGTGGGGGACACCCCTGGGCTGAGCACAGCCCTGCCCAAGGGTCCCTCACACCCTTGATCCCCATGAGCATCCTGAAACCCCCTCATCTCTTTCTGGTGGCTGCAGAAACTGCCTGGAACGTATCAGTGAGCATCTGGGGGCTGCAGCTGCATCTGCGACTGATCTCCAGTGTCCCTGCAGCCTTCAGTGCAACCCTCTGCCAGCACCGGGGTGGCCAGTGCCAGCCCGAAGCTCCCCTCTACACCGTCACAGGGGTGAGCAGCACGGGGCTGGGGGGGGACACACAAGGGACACTGACCTGTGCTGACCATGCCCTTGTGCTTTGCAGCCAGAAGGCTCTGCCTCAGGGGAGCTGGCGCTGCTGCTGCCAGTGCAGGTCCTGGGCAGCTGTGTGCTGGTAAGGTGACCCCGATACTGGTACCCGCACTGTGGGGGGAGACCCCAACCTGACCCTCTTCTCACCCAGCCCCTTCCTCAGGTGTGGCGCTCAGATGTGCGCTTTGCTCGGAAGCAGCTGCTCTGTCCTGATGGTGAGTTGGAGTCCTGGGGGTTCCAGAGAGGCAGCAGGGGTGGTCAGACCCTCACTGCCCCTCTCCCAGTCTCCCGCAGGCACTTTGGGCTGCTGGGACTGGCGTTGGCACTGGGGCTGGTGGTGACAGTGCTACTTCTCAACTGCCGCAGCACCTGGAGGCCGGCTGATGGTGAGGGGCATATTGGGCGCAGTGGCCATGGTGGCTGTGGGGCTGGGGTACATTCACCAGCTCCCTGGGCTGTAAAAGGTCCTGGGGCAGTACAGTAAATGCCCTTGGGGGATGCCAGGGTGTCCCCAGGGGATGATAAGGGGACTCAAGGCAAGGTTGTCACCACTGTCTCCTTCATCCCACAGGTGTCCAGGGCAGACGCCCTGTGCTGTTGCTGTACTCGCCTGACTCAGAGGAACACCTGGGGCTGGTGTGCACCTTGGCTGAGCGGCTGCGCACAGGGCTGGGCTGTGATGTGCGCCTTGACCTGTGGGAAGCAGGTGGTGTGGGGCAAGTGGGAGCCCTGCCCTGGCTTTATGCCCAGCGGGGCCGTGTGGGCCGCCAGCATGGCACTGTCCTCCTCCTCTGGAGCCGTGGCAGTGCCCAGCTCTTCCGCCGGTGGTGGGTCGGGACAGCTGGTGGGACCCCTGGAGATGCCCATGATATTTTTGGTGCAGCCATGGCCTGCCTGCATGGAGAGCTGGGGGCAGCGGGTCGTGGCAGTGGCTGGGTGCTGGCCTATTTCAGTCACCTCTGCAGCCCCCGTGACGTCCCTAGGCCACTCCGGCCCCTGCCCACCTACCGCCTGCCCCAGCAGCTTCCCAGGCTGCTGGGTGCCCTGCGGGGCAGCCCCCCACCCCCCCGCCGGGGCAGGGTGGGGACACTCCTGCACCGGCTACTGGAGGCAAGGGCCAGAGAGGGCAGCCTCTCACCCCAGCCCCCTGAGATGGCCACTGGCACCTGAGTGCCTGAACTGGGGCTAAGCTGGGCATTGCTGTGGTGCTGGCAGGGCTGGGTGCAGCCTCCCTTATCAGGGGCCCCAGCATGGAGGTGCAGGGCCCAGCTGAGTGCCAACTGCAGTGGCAGGAGGGGTTGTCCTGGGGTGCCCTGCAGGCACGAGCAGGGCTGACCCTGACCATGGGACATGCTGCAGGGGCTGGGGTGGGTGTCCAGCTGGCACCCTGTGGTGGGGAGCAGAGGTGCTCTCAGGCAGGGGCAGGTCTCTATCCACACAGGGATGTGCTCTGGAGGAGAGCTAGAACGCCAGGAAAAACCATTGGGACAGCAGAGCTGGGACAGTGCTGGAAGAAGCTGGGCAGTGCAAGGCCTCCCTGCCATGTGTGGTGCATAGGGGGCCAACGGGGCTGGATGCTGGGCACAGCCTGGCCCTGCTCCTTGCTCCCACACTGACCATGGGACCTTGTCTGGGGTGAAAGCAATAAAGGCACTGTTTCATCCTGTACTGCTGTCTGTCTAGTGTGCTGGGACTCATCTGGTACCTCAAGGTCATGAGGGCTGCCTGATGTCCCCCTGCAGCATGAGGGGTGAGAAGATGCAGCCTGTCCTGCCATGGCTGCCACACTGCGTCCTGCTGCCAGGGCCACCCTGCCGTGGTACAGGACCACCATGCCCATGCCATGGGACAGAAGCAGGCCCTGGGCCCGAGCCCTGAGGCCAATCTCGTTCCCGCGGGGGCCCGAGCTCTCACGGCGGTGACGGGGCGTGGACCCCGTCCGTGGGTTGGAGCGGGAGCTGGAGCAGGGAGGCCCCACCCCGGGGCGGTCGCCGAGGCCGCGCTAGGACCCGGGTGTCCGGGATCAGAGCAGGAAGCAGGAGCCGGCGGCGGCGGGGCCCGTGGAGCCGGGAGCGGGGCCGTCGGGAGTAGACGGCGTGGGGCCGGGGCGGCCCACGGCCCCGGCCCCGCCATGCACCTGCTGGGGCAGCTGCTCCTGGTGGTGCTGGCGGTGGTGGCCGGTGGGCACGGGGTCCCCCGCGACACACTGATCTGCTCCCAGGTGGGTCGGCGTCGCCGGCACGCGGATGGCCGAGCACCCCGGACCTACACCGGCCTCACTCCCACCTCCCCCCCAGGGCCTCGCTTGCCGCCTCCTGGGTAAGTGCCACCGCCGGGACCCCCAACGCACCCGGGGCGTGGGACTCCGCACCCATGGCCGCCCTCCGTGTTCCAGCAGACACCGACGTGCTGTGCGGGACGGAGCCGCCGGCACCCGGCCGTGGGCTGGCTCTGTCTCGGATGCGGCTGCAGCCAGCGTTGCGCTGCACCGGGCCGGCGGCCTGCTCACCCTGCTTGGAGGCGCGGCTGCGCCTGGTACTGCCGCCCGACACCGGCGAGCCGCACCGCCCCGCGCCGTCTAGCAGCCCTGGGGCAGAGGATGGCCATGGGGGAGGATGGTCGTCACCGGCGGATGGGGCCACTTCATCCCAGTCCAACGTCACCGGGCTGCTGCTGCTCTCTGGGCACTCGTACGCCTTCTCCCGCTGCGTGGCCTTGGAGGTCCAGGCACCGCTGGCCCCTGTGCTGCCCGGGCGACCACTGGTATGTAGATATGGGGCAGCAGGGATGGGTGTCTCCAGCACTAGCAGTCCCTGGGCACTGCAGTGCATGGAGATGTGGGTGCTGGCACCAGCTGGGTGCCAGCAGTGCTGGTGCCTTGCAACAGCCTGGTGGTGGTTTTCCTGCCTAGGGCTGGGTGACCTTCCGGTGCTTCGAGGCACCACTGGGCTCTGAGCTCCACATCACAGCATACACCAACTCCCATGACCGCCAGAGGCTCAGCCAGCATCAGCGGGTGCCAGGTGAGATCCCAGCATGCCCCGCCATGGCAGCTCTGTCCCTCCTGCCTGCTGACCCTCTGTCCCCACAGACTGCTCGTGGCCTGCGGCACAGGCTGCTGTTCCCCAGTGCCAAGGTAAGTGCTGGCATCTCCTGTATGTGGCAGCACCAGGATCCCCCCCAGCTTACCACATGTTCCCTGGGAAGAGCTGGGTGGGGGTGCTGGGGGAGAGGGTGGTCCCTGGGGTGTCATGCTCTGTGCCATAGTGCTGGGTGTGTGGTGCTGGGTGCTGGGTGCCCTAAGCTTCCTCCGGCACAGTGCCCAGGTTGCAGATCTTCCCGGGACCGAAGGAGGTGGTCGTGCAGGTGCAGGGAGCTGCAGCAGGGCACAATTACACTCTCCGGCTCTACCACAACAAGAGCCACGACACTGGTGGACCAGGGCGTGCAGTGACTGCGGTGAGTATGAACACTTTCCCTGACCCCCCACCCTGTCTTGGCTCTGGCCAATTCCCCCCCTCCTTGTCCTCGGGAAGCCGTGTCCATGTTACAGGCAGAGTGCTGGGAGAGGGTTCCCTGGGATTGGGTCCTCCCAGTCTGGGTGACCCCAACAGGGGGCAATTTGCCACGGGGTGACCCACGTCTGGTTGCTGGTGGCAGAGCAGCCCCATGAACTACAGTGTGCCAGCCGACGAAGTGCTGCCCTGCCTCTGCCTGCAGGTGGGTGTTAAGCCAGGCATCAAGGAGTGGCAAGGCTGCCACCAAAGCAGAGGGGTTACAGGCACTGTGCATCTGTTATCCATCACAGTGTAGACACCCCAAATTCTTCTTCTCTCTCTCTATGCCCCCCAGGTCTGGCTGGAGGCCCAGGACCCACTTCGGGCCACCCTGTGTCCCTTCTCCAATGGTACCCATGTTGCAGGGCTGGGGCATTGGGGTATCTGAGGGGTCACCACATGGGGTGACACCCCTATCCTGGTGCTGCTGCAGATGCCAAGGCCTGGGAGCGGCTGTGGACACGCAGCCGGCTGGTCCTGCATGCCACAAGGCAAGCACTGAGCTGCTCCCTCTTGGCCCCCTGTGACATCCCAGCCAAGCTGGTGGCCTGCTGGCAGCCAGTGCCTTCTGGGCCCTGCCAAGCCCTGCCCAACCTGCAGCAGCCCACCATGGGACAGGTGAGTGGGGCTCCATGGTGTGCCAGGGGCATGGGGGAAATGCAGGTGTCGTTGATGGATCCCTTCTACTCACAGGGACCCCAGGATTTTGGGAGGCTGCGGCCACACCCCAACCTCTGTGTACAGGTAGGACACCCCTTGGCTGCCCTACAGCTGCCCTATAGGCAGCCCCAGGCACTGAGCCACTCTCTGGGGCAGGTGTGGGGTGGCAGGCAGATCCGTCTGACCCAGTGCCTGCGGGACCGTGAGTACTTCTGGGGTGGGAGGACAAGGCCAGCCCAGGGGTCCAGCTTTGGGGGGTGATCCCCCCCAGCCACCCCTCACCACCCCTCCCAGCCCCCTGGCACATCCCCAGGAGTGCTGCCCGGCCGCCCCGATGACATCTTGCTGATGAAGTTTGGGGACAATGCCAACTCCTCACTGTGTGCCCTGGAGCGGGGGACCTGCACACCCCTCGCCATCTTTACCAGCACGGTAAGGGGCAAGGACCCTCCCCCCCACCCAGCCAGTGATGACACTGGTGGCACAGCCAGCTTAACCCTGCCACTGTTGCAGGGAACAGGGCATCCTGGGCTGCTGGAGCAGGACCTGCGACGGGACGTGGCAGCAGGGCAGTGCAGGCAGGTCAGTGCAGGCAGCTGATGGGCAGCAGGCAGGGACCAGGCTGTGTGTGATGTGTCCCCATACCCACAGATATGGCACCCTGAGAACAGCACCAACACCACACTCTGGGCCTGTCCTCTGCACAAGTGTGAGTGTCCCTGGGGCTCGTTGGGGCTGACAGAGGGCACCCACACTGTGGAGTCACCGGGCATGCACCAAGGACCCTCAGTGGGTTCTGGGAGCCCTCAGTGTGTGTCAGGGACTCTGGGTGGGTGCCAGGGGCCTTGGTAGATGGTGACCCCCACCCCGCAGACCTGCGCACCCACTGGGCACTGGCATGGATGGGAGTGCTGCTGGGAGCCATCTGCCTCCTACTGCTGCTGCTGCTGAAGAAGGAGGACATGAAAGGTGAGTAGTGCCTGCCTGGGGGATGTACTGGGCCAGGGATCCCCCCTTTGGGACCCCCTCACTCTCTTTCCTCCCTACAGTCTGGCTGAAGTCCCTGAGGGCTGGCTACAGCTCTGAGGGTGAGTGTGGGGCAAGCATGGGGTCTGGAGGGAGGGACAGGGATTTCCATCCCCTTCCCGTAGGGAACAAAGTAGGGTGATTGCCCATCAGGGCTGGTCCCTGTTTGCTTCCCACCATGGCTTCCCCATAGAGTGGGTGGGGGTGTAGAAGGACAGAGCAGAAGATGGGAACCCTATAAAGGGGGGGGTGTGTCCCAACCTACCTGCCACTGTGACTGTTCTTTGGGGTGAGTAAGGGGACTAGGGAACCAAGCAGGGAGTGGGTTCCACATCAGTGGTGGTCTTAGCCTGCTTCACACCATGGCTGGCCCTTCACTTTGGTGCAGGGAGTGCTGCAGCAGTTGGGGAATGGAGTCAAGGGATGGGACTCCCCCATCATAGGTCCCATCATGGGTGGTCCCCCCATTGTGGGTCATCCCAGCGTGCTTCCCACTGTGGGTGCCCCATAGGGTGGGTACTGGGGGCCCAGGGTGCATTCAGGCACTGACGCTACCCCCAGGCCCACTGCGAGGCCGGCGGGTGCTGCTGGTGCATGCAGTGGAGCCGGTGGCAGAGCGGGCGGTGTGCGCCTTGATGGCAACTCTGCGCCCATTGGGACTGGCGGTGGCAGCAGCACCAGGAGGCAGCAGTGGGGTTGCAGCCTGGGGGCCACTGCCCTGGCTGCACGCCCAGCACCGCCGAGCGCTGCGTGACGGTGACACCATTGTCCTCCTCCTTTCCCCTGCGGCAGTGGCTGCTGCACACTGGTGGGATGCTGGGGCTGGAGCTGTACTGGGAGCTGGGGACGCTGAAGGCGTTGCCAGCCCCCAACACAACCCTGGCCCCAGTGATGTCCCCACTGTAGTGCCCTGTGAGGCATTCGCGGCGGCTCTGTCCTGTGCCGTGCCGGTGCTGGCATTGGGCAATGGGCGCTATGTGGTGGTCCGGCTGGAGGCCTCGGTGTCAGCAGTGCCAGCAGTGCTGGGGGCGGCCCCTGCCTTTGCACTGCCCAGCGAGACGAGGGGGTTCCTGCGGGCGCTGGCGGCCCCAGGTCGGCAACGAGGCCGATGGCCAGAGCCATACGTGGCGGCTGTAGCTGAGGGGCTGCAGCGGGCAGTGGGTGAATAAAGTGGTGACGGTGGCTTTGCTGAGCATGAGTCCAGCCCCTGTGGTGTGAGGGCAGAGAGGGGACTGGGGTGGACTGGGGACATGTGATATGGAGGTAAGAAGAGCGCGGGGGCAGGACGGGAGTCTGGGCAGTGAAAGAGAACTGTGCTGGTTTGGTTGTAGGGTGTGTAGGGAACTGGACTGTTTTGGGTGGGATAATGGGGAACTGGACCAGCTCATGGTGAATGAGGGGGAAATGAGCCAGTTCAGGGGGCAGTAAGGGAGAACTGGATCAGTTTGGGGGTGTGAGGGGAAAATGGACCAGTTTAGTTGGAAGGAGGAAGGTAGCCTGAACTGCTTTGGCTGGGGGTGGGGGATGATGGCGAGCAGCCCAGCCGGGATGGGGGTTGAGGGCCTCGCCCAGGCCAGAAGGGAGCCGAGCCGGTGCGTTTCGGGTAGTCGCTTCCGCTCCGTGCGTGGTCACGGCCGACGGGCTATCGGTCGCTTGTCCTTGGTCGCGGCTCCTTTAAGGTTCGGGGAGGCGGGGCCCGGTGGATGGCGCGGATTGGGCTGGGAGCGGGGTGGTGGCGGCGGGGGGAGCGCGGCGATTGGCGGGGGCGGCGGGCGCTGCGTCCGCGGGCGGGGCGGGGGCCACGTGGTGCGGGCGGGGC
>JANIJG010025472.1:5036-17629 GCA_024611175.1 Megaceryle torquata
GCTAAACAGAAATTAAAAAATTTCAAAGAAAACCCCCCCAAAAAAAAAAAACCTCAAACCAAAAAAACCCATTTTTACTTAAAAACAAAAAAAAAAAAAAAAAAAAAAAAAAACAACCCTTAAATACAACTCCCACTCAGAAACAGTGGGGCACACACGCAGCTCAAATCCTCCGAGCCTTTCACAACAACTACAGATCACAGACAGCAAAGCAAGAATCCTTCCAGCTCACAGAAAGCAGCAGAGGCAGCTCTGGAAAGATCTCAGCTAAACAGTAACATTTGAACCTGCTTGAAGAATCCAGTTTAACTTTGTCTGCTATCCTCCACCTTGATTTACAGACAGGTTAAGAGAAGTCTTGCTGGCCTAGAGGTATTTTCACACATCAGCTGCCCCCCGAGCCTATCATCACTAATGCTTCCAACATCCTGTCCCCAGGACTGTGCCGGTAACTCAGGCGTCAAAAGTTTTGACGATCGTTACCAACCCGAGACAGTATCTCCTGAAATGATCCAAAACCTCCCTCTGGTTTACCCAGTAACAGCTTCAGGAGGTCACAGCACTGGCACAATCCCAGCAACAGCAGCAGACAGTCAAATTCATAGAGTATTTCATAGCTATTTAGCATGGCCTTAGAAATAAACAGAAATGCTGACGTATTTTTCATATAAATATGAACTTTTTGTGAACTTCTTGCCCATTTTGATCATCAGCTCGGCCCTTAAAAAAAACACAAACCGATTTCTGAGCCTGAACAGCACATGGGTGTTCTCTAATAAAACCTTCTCTTAAACCTTAGTTTTAAGCCTTATTGTAGCACTCAAGTTTTAACAGCCCCCCCAAGACCTAAACTGCAATTTGCACCACTTGCATTTGTTTTAAGGAAGTTCAATCAGCATTTTCTTAGCACGAGAAGTAACGTGCAATTAAAAAAAGCCTTCTGATAACGTCACCTGTTAGACTGAGACCCAGAGCAAGAAAAACATTAGAACCTGGGTGAACAAATCCAGCAATCTGCGTAGAGAATAGGAAATAATTGTTGCTGCTTTAGTAGTGCAAAGTTTCAACACTCTTTGAAAGGACTCTGCAAGTGTTTAAAGCTTTGACTTGCAGCCTGTTAAACCACAGCTGGATCTTGCCAAGCAGAGGATATGAATTTGGCGAGCCAATGATATTGTCAGTTACCATTTGCTACCAGTTCCTTACCTGACCCACCACCTCAAGCACATTGTTGTCATTCATCAAATGGCTGAAGGATGAGACTGGCTTATAAAAATCCATAAAAACCTCTTTACTACAATAACCATCCCTCAGACAAATGCAACTAGCTTGAGAGTTTTCTGCATTGAGCTAACAAGACCCTGGAAAATCCCAGTCCTAGAGATATCCATGGGAAATGTGTTCTCGGTGCTCCAAAGCCCCTGCACTAGAGGGCAGCCCCCCAGCTATGCTCCTCGTTTGCTGGAACCACTCTCCCAGCCATTAAAGTGTCCTCTGAAAGGGCTCCAGCCCTGCCTGCAGCCCCTCCTGTCCCAGCACCTAAGTGGGTGCTTTGTCTCTTGGCACCAAGTCAAGCACCAACAGCAACAGGTCCAGCCGACCCCATCCCCCAAAGCGAGAGGTTGTAGCTCTTCACCCTTCTCCCAGCAGGGCCACAGCTTACTCTGTTTTTAACAACAACAGGAATTCAAACTCACCTTTTCTTCTGAGGATTTCTCAAGCAGCTGGGAAGAACCTCACGCTTCCTGCCTCACACGTTGGCTCCTTTCACAAGATCCTCAAAGCTGGTTCAGGGCAGGCAGCCACCAACTCAGCCCTGCAGGCTGCCAGTGCTGCTCTTCCCCACCACCTGGGGATAATGAAGGAGGCCCCTCATCAAACCTTTAAGGGCTTCAGCTGCAAAACTCCCTTCTCTAGACCCAGCTGCACCACAATGTGGGGGATGTGCCCTGGCCCCTGGCTCTGGTAGCATGGCCAGCTAACCAAAGAGATACAGGGGCTCTGCAGGGGCTGTGCTTAATGAAGGTGCTTCACAAAGCAGCCTCCTAGAGAAGAAATTCTGTCTTTACTTAGGAAGAAACTGTTTCTTCAAGGACATGCTGGAAAAAGGAGCTGTGAGGTCTACAAGTAAATATCATACAGCTGTGTATCAGCTATAGGTGTCTCTGTTCCAAGCTGCAACATCAAGACAATGCACCAGGGCACTCAGCTTTGAGACAGGGCCATTCTGTGTCAAAGGTTTTGAAGCCTCTGAAGTCTGACAGGCAGCAGACCTAGAGTACTGCAGTGACAGAAAGTCCCAGCTCCAGCCTGGTATATATTTATGGCAAAGCAGGGACCAGCGAGTAGCAGAGCTGGGGATTCTGTGGCTTTCCTGCTCCACTGGCCCCTGAGCTCAAAGAGCAGCTGACCAAGAGCAGGTGTCAGTATGATAGTGCTGATTTCCTGGCGACCTTCACACAAAACTCTCCCCCAAAGTCAGGCAGCAGCTCTAGATCAGCTGATTAAGAGGGACACAGAAGGGCCAAAGCAGCTTCCTCATCACCTGTTAATTACACAATCATAAAATCATAGAATGGTGGGGGTTGGAAGGGACCTCTGGAGAGCATCGAGTCCAACCCCCCTGCCAGAGCAGGGTCACCCAGGGCAGCCCACACAGGAACAGATCCAGGAGGGCCTGGAATCTCTCCAGAGCAGGAGACTCCACAGCCTCTCTGGGCAACCTGGGCCAGGCTCTGTCACCTTCACAGGGAAGAAGTTTCTCCTCCTGTTGAGGTGGAACTTCCCGTGTTTCCCCTTGTGCCCATCACCTCTCTTCCTATCCCAGGGTACCACTGACAAGAGACCAGTCCCTTCTGCTTGACCCCCACCCTTCAGCTGTTTGTAAACATTCATAAGATCCCCAAAGCCTAACACATTTCTACCCTTTGTTATCCAAACTCTTTTTTAATAAAGACACCAGCCATTGAGATGTGGGACAGTTGACAATTCTTTGCGTGGAAATTATGTAGCTTTTAAAACACCCTCAAGTGTGTCGCTCAGCTCTCCGCTTCACACTTCGTAAAAGAATGATCTTCCCAGACCATCTCCTGGCAGTGTCACTGTACTTCTTGTAATACAAACACTTGAAAAATGCCTCTAAGGCTCTTCCTTCCCTCCAGCTCTCACCCCACTAGAGAAAGTCTTGATTTAAAGGATAATAGTCCTTCTTAAGTACAGACCCCTCACTTGTTAGTTCAAGTTCACTGACTGGCTTTAAAGTCACTTCTTCCACTTCTGCTTTCTATCTTTAGTCTTCTTAAATTTCTTCTGTTGTTTGGGTCCTCTTGCTGTTTCTAATTTTCTCTTCTTCTCACTGGGAAACAGGAACAAAATATCTGTTAAAAACATCCCAGATTCCCATCCAGCTGGGAAATTTTTGTTGTAAAAGGCAGGCGAGGGTCTAACAGAAATGTGTTTGGGAGAAAATACTTCCCATTTCTTGGGTCATTTAAGCTGAGAAAGCACAAACAAGAGCATGACGTAGATTTTCTAGTGTCTTCACACTCTCTAACCCCATTTGAATCCTTTAAGGTCTTGATTTTTAGCTCTTGTCATTACTTTTCAAGACTTTTAAATTATATGTCCTGAAGGCAATTCATGCAGGGCATCTGGAATTTAGAGTCCCTAACAAAAATATGACCACTGACAGTTATAAGTACAGAACAGAGCAAAGATGACAGAGCTTCCACCTTTATAAGCACTGACAAGACTCTCTCATTCCTGTAAGGCTTCTGGAAACTCACAGTTTCCAGTGCTCACGGACAAAACCATGAATAAATATACAAAGGGTGGAACAGCCAGCACGTAATGACTTCAGCTGTCAGGCACCCCAAGAAAACTGAGAATCTATCAAGAACAGTAAGTTAATTTTCTCTCTTCAGCTTCACTCTTTTGAAAAACGTTATAATAAAACCAGCAGGAAAGACCCAAGACACCCCTGTGGAGCATTTCAACTTCCTTAACCTTTTCAAACTGACGACGGACGCGTTCTGTCCTGCTTTGCTCAGCACCTCATCCCATTCTTCGTCGTCACCTCGGATAATATATCTAAGTGAAAAAGGTAAAGGAAAATTCAAGTAAAATAAATAAAATTGCTAGCACAAAGCAGAAGAAATAAGGTCATTATATTGTCAGGCACGGGCTACTCTGCAAACAAAGCCACTGCGTCAGCACCCAGCCAAATCAGTTATTTGGAAATACACAGAAAACTAGACAGGCAAAGGGATACAATAGCTTGTCACCACTCTGTCAGCAGACTCAGTCCAAACTAGGTCAATAGCAACCAACAATTGTCCCCATCCAAAGCTGGTCAGCGTGGAATGAAGTTCTCTCAGGAGCCCCTATTGTAAACAACACAAAACTGTTCTGTGAAAGCCTCTCAGCAGAAAAGCAGAGTGCTGAGGAGAGTACATCAGTTATGAAAGCAGAACACAGGGCCACAAAGGTTCTACTCTCCATAGCAGTGCTGTGTACTTGTCCTCTGCCTACATTTCTCAAAAGGTAGACCTTCAATCACCGCAGCTTTAAGCCTGACAACCACAATCAGATCTATATTCACTCTGGAAATTTCTTTAGAAAAACCTTGAGGTCTTTTTTAATTCCCCTTCCCTCCAAAGCAGAGAAGAAGGATGGTTGTGGTGTTAAAGGAAGAGGATGCAAAAAAGCAATGGCTTATAAAGGAAAGTTGGCTAAATTAACAGCAGCAATTAGACCAGCCCTAAGCTTCATGGTCCAGCTTTGCTGCATCAATCCAGAAAAAAAAAAAAAAGAAGACCTGCAGCTTTCTTTTGAAAAGAGAAATGAAGCCAACAATTGCTATTCAAATAAGCTCCTGTTCTGTGCCTCTTGTCTGGGTGTCCAAGTACCCTGGAAATTGCATAGAAATTTAACTAGGCAAAGCAGCCCTGCAGCAAAATGGAGTGGCTGCTCTCCACCTCGAGTTCTCAGAGATTTAGAATAGACTAGCCCTTGTTCATACAAGGCCAAACAATATTGGACAAAGCCTTTTCAAATCAAACAGCTCTCTCTCTTCTATTAGTTTTCTATAACCTGTATTGAAAAGTGTTCAAATTAGATCCTGATGGAGCAGAAAACAAATCTCTGTCTGGGTGAAAAGAAGAAAATAACATAGTTCAAAATGACAAATGGGTACCTAACACTACCAATGCTAAAAAACAGAATTAGAACTTTTAAAACATTCTGGTTGTATTGTTTTCCTAATGTGACTGACTTGAGTCACTTCACATGCATTTTTGTCCTTCCTTCTAGCAAGATGACCAAAGATTCAAAGAAACTTTTATTCCTTGTCTCAAATTTAACAGAGCTTAACCTAGAGCTAAACCAGACAACTTTTCTGGGATGTCAGTACAATAAAGAGGATTTATAGGACAAAAAGTGGGAGGAGGAGAGAGAGAAGGGAGAGAATCAGTGGTTTGTGGAACTCCTGTTGGTCCAGAAAGAGAGACATCTGCCGACACTTCAAGTAAATTGCTGCTTCACCAACTCAGTATCTTACAACACGTCCAATTAAAAGGCATCTGTGCACACCATGGTTAGTAAAAGAAGCTCTGGTTGGTCACTCTTTTCATGATGGTTTGGGGTTTTGATGTTTTGGGGTTTTTTTGTTGAAGATGAGAATATTAAACTTAGCCAGGTACTGTTTTCTCTTGAGTTGCAAACAGAACCAAGCTGGATAGCAAAGAACAGGGCCTGGGTATCCCAGGTTGAGGAAACTAGTAGCTATTTCTAGAAGCACGGGAAACTGTAAAATTAGAACCAGTTCACATCCCAGGCAGCTTGTTTTATTACTCTATATTGTAGAGCTATATAACTTATGTATGTGTGATATACACAGTGTACACAGCCAGGATCAAGAATGACACATAGATACCCAGAAAGAGCTACTACCATGAGTAATTTCCCATTTAAGTGGCAAAAGAGAACAAAGATAAAAGAAGAATGCACTTGAGCTCTGGCCAGAGGCACTGGGACAGAGCTAAGGACTGATCCAGCATTCCTGTTTGGAATACATCTTCTGATTGCGGCACTGTAACGAGGAGCCAGCCCCGGGTCTAACAACAACTCAGTGGTATAGTTCCACAGACAGACAGACAGACAGACAAGATCTCACTCCTCATCAGCTGTGACCTGCTGACTCACAACCTCTGCCTTTCTGCTCCAAACACCAGCAGATAAAGGGAAGTTCACGCTCGGGAGCGTGACGCACTTCTCAGGCAATGGATTTGTGCACCAAGGTAAACAGGTGAATGGCCCTGAACAGGAGTTGTTATGGAATTTAATCCATACTGGAAAGAGCATTTTGAGTTTGAAACAAAGCAGCTGCTAAGAGAGCTGATAAAGACAAAGTTGCTGGCTGGCAGGCACACAAATCTCAGCAAGATGCACTAGTGACCCGGCTTTCAAACAGATCTCCGGGGAGAACTGGATTTGGGACTCATACGGATAAATTCTTACTGTGTAAGGTCCATTTCCTTCAGCTTCCCCACTTCTTGCTTGTGTTTTTCTTGGAATTCCTTTGCAGCTTCTTCCTACAACAGCACAGCACAACAGATGCTTTAAGTTTGCAGTGTAACAGTGGCTGTGTAATGGAAGGAAAACATCTTTCCTACTGAAAGAGAAGCACATCCCCAGAACCAAATACCAGATGATCCCCAAAAGCTTCTCTCTCTTATATAATTGCATTTTATGCTATTTATATTCATGTATTTGTACCATATAACTCCAAGAGCAAAATCTGTATTGCAGCTTAACAAAGCGTGACTAGAAGCAAAGCTATCAGGTTTTAACTACCATAAAATGAAAGACATGATGCAGAATTCTTTCCATCCAAGAAAAATTAGATTACAAGGCTTCTACACTCAAGGGAACTCCATGAAGTGTTTACATATGTATCAAGAAGAAAGTTCATAATTACCAAATCATCATGTAAAGATTTCAGTGTTGGCTCCATCACAATATCCTTTGTTGCCACCATCTGCTCCTCCACAGCTTTTTCCTGGACTGTGTTGAACAACTGTAAATGAAATAAGCCAACACATCTAAGACTTGCTGATATTTCTTTGGGGTTATCACTTTAAAAGAAGTAAGAAATGCCTTCTGTCCCCACAAAACTCTTCTAACCTTGCAAATATCACCAGGGAGTTGTTTCTTTCTGATGCATGCATTCCATCATGCTGAAAGAAAAGAAGGCTCAAGGCTGTTTCCTGAAGGCAGGATTATATACAGCTTTTATAAGAAGTATAAGAATAAATCAGTCAGCACTCAGTGTCACTCACATAAATGTAGGGAACTTGGAGTTTACAACATAATTCATGAATATAACACCACTCAGTTAACATTTGCAGCTAAAAGCTGTGCATTCGGGCTTTTGAGGGTTATTTTCTTCAAGATAATTATAAGGGTGTTATGCAAAGAAAATCACCTCTCCAATGAACAACTTCTGCCAGACTGCAGAAGCAAAGCTACTGTACCTCAGGCCTTGAGAACTAGAGGTCCCAGGCTCAGCAAGCAATTGCAAGCAGTTGGCCAGTATCCTGTCCATCCCATCAGTTTATTAGCTCAGCACATTACTCACTTTATCACAGACATTAAGAGAGAAAGAAAACCAGATCCAAAATGTACCATTTATTTCGCTTCAAATCTAATGATATTGGAAAAGTTGTGGGTTTTTTTCCCAAAGAAAAGTTGGGATGCCACCAATGCAGGTGAACGATCATAAACAAATGGCTCAGGCTCAGCTGGCAACGTGGGTTGTACGTTCAGCATCTTGGTCAGAACATTTCAACATTAAAAAAATAGAACACAAGCACTATTATTTGGGAAAACACTATAAATCAATGCCATAAATACATGCTTTTTTCACTGGTATTTTCCCATCGTATCAAGAAGTTTAGAGTTACTGAGGGCATGAGAAGTTCTGATTCAGCTTTCTCTCAGTGCCAGGGAATTACACTTTGGTTCGATACAGCCAAGACAAAGCTCGTCACGATGCTCATACCTGGACGACTTTGCGGATGATTCTGTTGAAGAGACCCATCAACTGGCTGCTGGGCAGTTCTACCTCCTTTTCCAGCTGGTCCAGAGATTTATGCTGTAGGCCAATCCCTAGAAAAAGGGCCTGAGGAAGTGACAAGCTATTTCAGTTATAAAGGCTTTTAGAGCAAATACAAATAGGTAACACCCTCTACGCTCCCTACACAAGGCTCCTCTGGTACGAGCTGAAGCTTTCTTAGATGCACAGGAACACCCCTAAATGATTCTGTAGATGGCAGGAGCCATGCCATATTCAGTACAGGTTAATACCTTTCTTCAGAAGTACAGCTCAAGAGCCAGAAGATTTTGAAGGGTTTTTAAGCCACGGTTCAAACATTTCATAAAGGCATCAAGTGCTTCACTGAACACACGACAGCGGAGGGTCCCTACAACTTTTATCAGAAGCAAACAGTAAGGGTGGAAGAAGATGACAAGCAACAGAAATCACAGAGAGGGCTACAAAAGAAGCAACTGACTAAAGCAAAACCTTTTTTTAAAGATGATGTGAAAGAGGAAACTCTTCCAAATATATAAATATATAAGACAGGTGAAGCATGCCTTGTTCTTGCAGTGATACCTACTGACTGTGCAGCAGAGAGAGAGATATCCCCCATCTGGTTGAGAAAAAACATCCTGGCAATGGTAGGTACCATATCCATGATGAGATGGTAATCCACCATGTTGCGAGAGTACATCTCTAATCTCTTCAGGTCATAGGGGATGAAAACTGATTCTAATTCAGCACGGCTGATGGCTACAATAAAAAGACAGCAAAGTCAAGACTGTTTTTCATAGTTCTCCAGGATTTAACACGTAATTCACAAGTTGGTTTTCGTATCAGCAAGTAAAGGGCAACTGCTACCCAACAGGTTCTCTTCCCAACACACTTCAGAAATCAAGACACAAGGCACAACGCTGCCATTCAGACTGGCTTGGATAGTCAAAGTCTTCTTTTGATAGACATACGTCCATATGAAGAACACTGCAACTGTTAAAGCAGAGCAGCAGATCAACTTGAAGATCAGAGAGACTGGAAACAGTGAGGATTGAGAAACACAGTTTGCCCAGGCTTTACCTATCTTAAACCAGTTTTGCTGTTAAAGACCTTTGTTCCCTTGTAGCAGCAACCAAAGACAGACAGTAAACCCCCCCGAAGACACAGAATACCAAAGCCCTCTGTTAAGCCTACTGAGAAAACAGCAATTTGCTCTGAAGTGACTGTTAGAACTGTCTTGTCTGGCCCATTTTTTTATTATACCACCTGCATGTTTCCCCCTGCAAGTGCTGGATTGAGCCCAAGAAAACACAGCTGAACTAAAGCCTCTCTTAGAAAGACATCACATTCCAATTTCCAAATTTCTGCTGACAGTGTTCCTCTTAAGATCCTAAGCAAACTGCTCTGCCTACTGACCCTTGCTATTAAACACTTCCTTTCTAATTCCACACTGGATATGGCAGTGGTCAGTTATCCATCCATGTTTTGTTATGCATTTAGCTCTTTTGGTCAGGAACTTTCTAATTTTGGGTTAATTTTTTCAATGAAAAATGCAGAGGGGAAAAAAAAAAACACCATCAAAAAAACACCACTACCTGTTCTCAGTGGCAGAAAATGCCCTCTTAGCTTTTACTTAGCATTTTTCTGGCTAACAGGAACAAAACACTGAACAAGACTAACTCCTGGCATTTTGAGAACTGTGATAAACATATACACAGACTTTAAACTGCAATCTAATTGAACGTTGTGAACCAGGGTACTCACGTGGTTGTGGCTGCTGTTTGATATTTTTGTTCTGGAGAATATTCAGTGCCAATGAGGGAGGGAACGTGCTGAACTGGTAGGAAAGCAGAGAAAGGAACCGCCTCCTAAAATCTATAGGACAAGATGATAAAATAAATGACTCCTAGGGACCTCTAAAATGAATATCCTAAAGATTCTTCCAGCACTAGCAAAAATCAAAGTTACCTTTCCAGAAAGCAGTAAGCCAAGACTCCTGCTCAGAGTCCTCTTCATTCAGCATCTTCAGCATGATGCACGAATGCTCACCAGTCAGGTCATTCTAATAAATAAGAAATATTCCCCGTCATCCCCATGGATTTTTTTGCACTCTATGCCCCACTGAAGAAAGCAAAGGTTTTCTAAATGAACACCACCACATGTGTCAACCACTACCGATCACCTAATGTAAAATCTATGAACTTCTAGAATCCAGTAAATCCCAGTGCTGAGGGATTTTGAATTCTTGAGGTAACCAGTAGCCACCAGTACTGCAAACTCAAGGTACAGCTCAAGAGCCAGAAAAACAAAAGAAAAAATGTAATGACACAGGGCAAAGAAATTATTTCCCCCCCCAAGAACTGTAACTCCTAGTTCTATTTTTTGTGAACTCCTAGAAAAACAAGAGCAGTCAGTTCAAGAGCCACTTGCATATTTTACCAACAACATTAATAACCCTCAACAATTGCCTCTCTGCTCTAATATTTTAAGTACAAACTACTAGGGACATGGTTTAGCAGTGACCTGGCAGTGCTGGGTTACCAGCTGATGATTCTAAAGGTCTTTTCCAACCTAAACAATTCTATAGTTCTTAGAAGACCGTATTCACATCCCTAAAACTTTACTCCTTTAGTTAACTCTAGGCCCACAGAACAACAATGAACGTCTAACAACCCCCAAATGTAGCCTCAGAAAACTTTCCTGCCCAAATCACATCTCTCAGAAGCTAATGGAAAGATGCCCAGTGATTTCAATAGGGCTGGATTTCATTCAGGAACAGTACGCTACTTACTGGTGTCTGCCTTAGATAAACTGGCACGAATCCAGCACGCTTCCAAAACCTGAGGAAAGGAGAAAACAGACTGAGAGTTATGGAGCTGTTGATTCTGTGGTTATTAAATTCAGTCTATCTACTGTACAACAACTGCTGGAAAGTAAGCAAAAGGCTGTAAGACGCACCACCAGCTAATGAAGGTGAACACTGACAGCAGGAGTGACAGAAGGAGCTTGAGGGAAAACTACCCTAAAGGACGCACTTAGGATCAAGAGCTAGTCAATAGAACAGTGTCTTACTTGAGTAATCTTGGTGTTAGGCCGTAAGATACCCCTAAGTAGTCCAGGTTTTCAGCTTGTCTCTCACTCAGTTTGAGAAGTAAAGGAGGCAAGTCTTTCTGAGGTGTCACAACCTCTTCTAACAAACTAACAGCCTGAAAAAGAAAGTGGAAACGGGTTAGTAGCAACCCTCACAGAAATCTGCAAATTACATCTCTTAATTCTGTATAAAGAAAATAAATAGGAGTATTTCCTTTTTACAGAGAGGAATGATTCTCAAGACTTATGAAGCACAAACAGCTCAGCAGACCAGAAAACACAGAAAATTGTACTCAGCTCCATACCTCACTGCTTACAGTTGCAATTTCTTTTGGCTTTTCAGTTGTTTTTTCATCCAAACACAGGAATTTGCCTTCATAGTACATCTGCAGTAAAGTCAGAGCTCTGCTGCCGTAGCCCATCTGTGAAGTAGAAACAACACACTGTAAGCAAAAAGGTGCATCTAGTTTTTAAGACAAGGCAACAACATTCTCCCCTTGCAAACCCATTAAAAATCATCAGTGCAGAGTCAATGCAAAAATGGGGTTTCTTTACTACCTGACAGCAGGACGGAGAAGGACACTACAGAACCTGGATGGCCAAAATCACAGCCAGAGCTCAGCTGGTAGTTCAGGGCTGTGCAATAATTCTTGGTGTTTTAAGTCTGGCACCCAGTAAATGCCAAACACCAGTGTGAAAATTTGGTAATCTCAGTAAGTACCACTGGATCTTGGCTGTATAGTGCTGCTTGGGAGGCTGGCAGGCTACAGTGATGTCTCATAACGACAGGAGCACTGGTTTGCTACCCACCCAGAGGAAAGCAATGCCCCCCACCCTGAGGATCTGACTGTTTCTGTGTCTCATGCTGTTTCTACCTCTGGCTCAGTCCCCGAGCTTAAAATGCTGAAAACTAGATGAATGAAAATGTTTGACCTCTTCTTGAATTCTGCCTGTACAGCCCTTCTCATGGTACCACTGATGATCATTACCACTGGTGACCATTTCCAATAACGGGGTTCAAAAAGTACTTTACCCCCTGATAATCTGGATGAACTGCAATGCGAACAACGCGCCCACCAGAGAGGCCCCCGAAGTCCGGATCTTGGAACTGCAAGTGAGACAAAAGTCAATTTAAAGCACACAAATTAGTACTCTGGAAATAAGAAATAGTGCTGAAATGAGTGTGAGTACCCAGCCAAATTATTCACCTGCTCTGAAATGGTCCAAGGAATGAGATCACCAGAAGCTTTCTTTCCTCTAGAAAGGCTGTTCATGATAGACTGTCGAGAGATCTCTCCCTCCATGCACACCTGCCAGAGAAGGTAAAAGACCAGTAATCACAGAATGGTGGGGGCTGGAAGGGACCTCTGGAGAGCATCGAGTCCAACCCCCCTGCCAGAGCAGGGTCACCCAG
>JANIJG010025473.1:0-68053 GCA_024611175.1 Megaceryle torquata
TCATTTCCAGTAACAGTGAACTTGTCCACTGTTAGCAATGCACAGCGGTATGGGATGTTGACTAGAAGACTTTCACCCTTTCAGCTGGTGAAAACATAACCAAAGTATCTGAAACCTTGATGTCCAAGAAAATAGCATTGTTGTTTCCCAACCAGGGACTTACAGGGCTGGGTCATTAGGGATCAACTACAACACTTCTTCACGTATAGCAGTTCTTCTTATCTCAGATTCTGCCCCCCCAGTCTAGACCTTAATTACCTGTTTGTGACTGCTTCATGTAAATTGAGAAATGTTTACTTACCAAATGCTTCCTTGGTATGTTTATTGATGCATGCAATATAGATTACTTTTTTGGCTGTGAATAAAAATGTCATGTTGGTGATCTTTGTCAGCAGGGTTTTACTGCTGTTAAGGAAAATGCGAGAGGGTACAAGGGAGGGAGAGATGGTAGCAGCTGGTTTGTGCATCATCAGTACACTGGCAATAACAAGTTCTATCAATTTACATGACTTGGTGTTAAGGAGAAATTGGCAGAAGGCTCAAGAAGCTGGGGCACAGGAAATTCTCCTCAGCTCTTGGAGTCTCAAAAACTGTGTCAAAACTGTGAATGTCATGTAGCTATCTGCTGACTCTGATGTCCGGTAGTTCGTGCTTGGTTTAGGAAGCTTTTTAAGAGATCTTACTGCATTTTTTGTGAAATAGTGGGAGTGCTGGAGCTATGCAGTCTTTGGGTTCAGTAGTTAAATAGTCAAAAGGCAAGATGAAATTGGGTGCAAGCCTCCTTTTTACAACAAAATGCTGGTTAGCTGCAATTTCGTTTGAAAATTTAGTGAAAATTCAAGTGCTTTTCAGTGTTAGAATACAAGAAATGCAGACTACTGTATTTTGAACCAGTAGGTAACACTGTCTTTTTTTTCTTTGATTTGTGTGTTTGTTGTTTTTTGTGTTTGTTTTTTTTTTTTTTAATAGAACATTCAAATAAAAACGTTGGCAGATGATGTGGTAAGGTCTTTGTAACATCTTAATTTGCAATGGTAACTCCACACTGCATGCTAATTTACTAAATGTTGTGGACAATGTAACATGTTCTTATAAGGATATTAAGCATTAGATTTCAGAAAATTGAGTTACTATCCATAAAGATCTTTATGTGTAACATGGGTTGAAAATTTGGAGAAGCTTCTTTAACCACATTCTAAACACTTTAGTAGCACTGTGGATGTGTTGAAACTGTTATTCGACAGTTCAAGTGTTACTTCTCTTGACCTTTTTAACAGTAAAGGAACTGCATTGGTTGCCACGTGATTCAAGTGGAACCACTTGGGGTAGTGTGTACTCTATGTCAAAAAATTTGTATTCAGTAGCACTGAGTTGATCGTTATGAATACTTTGAAACCCCTTGCAAAGTATCTTTACAGAAACAAATAAAAATAGATTCCAGTAAAATGATCAACTTTTATTTTCTACTTACAGTAGTTAAGCCACATTGGCCTCTTAATTAATCAGCACTTGCATGTCTTCAATGAAGCAACTGTACCTAGTAATCAGGTACACGATTCATTTATGGCTTGAAAGCGATCTCACCATTTCCATCTGATTAAACAAAGTTGTTGACAGTAAGGTATACTGTAAACGGATCACAATGTGGTGATACTGATCTTAAGTTGCTTTTTTATGCCCTCCTTTTTTAAATTTTTAAATTTTTTTTTATTTTTTTTTTTTTTACATTTTAATGTAAGTGAACAGTAAAACTGCATTTGATGTACATTGGCTAATTTTGGATACTGCCTTTCAGGCATTACATCATACCTTTGGCCTCTTCAGTAGGCTATACCCTAACTGGAGTTTCAAAACAATGTCATGTAAACTGTTCTACTAAGGAAAAAAATGGGATTGAAGTAGTATTCTTGCCTCATAAAAGACATTAACAGTATCCTTGTAGGTAATGTGTTTCTGTCCACAAATCTAAGATTTCTAAGGAAGAAGAAAACCCAGACCCAATCCCCTTCCCCTCAAAAACACAAACAAACAAACAAAACAAATTTCCAAAGAAATTCCAAGGGCACGCAGCTTATCTAGGGGTACTTTTCCTTCAGAAATTTAAGATAGATGACAACAACAGAAGATACCCAACAACAAAAATCAAGAAAAAAGGAAGAAAACCACAAAACATGAACCTTTCTTCCCCTTGTTCCACAGCACTTGGTTAAATTTCTCCACTCTGGACTGGGCTTATGTAAAATGAATGAAATTTCCTACAAATTAAATACTTAATTAAATTTTTCATACCTCACAGAGGTTGTTTAATTACAGAAAATACAAATTTTGATTAGCATGTCTTCATAGAGTTTGCAATAACTGCTATGAATAATACTGGTAACCCTACATAAGCTGCTGGTAGATGAAAGCACATCTTCATAAGGCTGTTCAGTGCCTGAAATAAATACACTAGAATTTGTTGATGCAAGCAGTTACTTTAGAAGAAGTTGCTAGAGACATAACATTCTTGAAATGAACACACACACTATATGTAAAGACAGCATTATTAAGTAAAAAAATAATAATAAAAAAAGACTATTCAGAATAGTTATATATAGTTATATATAATATATAGCTATATATAGTAGTAATAAATGGCCTTATGAGGAAGGTGCTCCTGGTGATTGTTTCCAATATTAACAAATTAACTGAGTAAGCATGCTTTAAGTTAAAAACAAACAAACAAAGGTGGGGGGTTTAGTGTAAGGCATTAAACAAGTCAGCCTTAACCAGTGAAACGTTATTGCAGGCTGTATGATGTGCTTTCACTAACGTCTGTCGTGTGTATTTAACTCTGGGTGGCTGCTTCTACGTGAGTAATCCATTACCTGGCTTTTTCAAATTATGCACTAATTTCAGGAGTCCATACTCAAAAACACTTCGAGGCTTTGTGAACTATGCTTGAAGCATTAATTCCTCTACAAACTTTATTTTACTTTAGCAGGATTTTTTTTTTTTTTATAAGCCTGATGAACTTGTAAGTACCTACTACCCAACGCTGGCATTTTCAGTTGTCCTCCAAAGACTTATAGCTCTTCAGGTGAAGGAACGCTTGGACATTACCGTTGTGGTACCATACTTATTCACTAGCAGGATAATTAGGGAGTAATGTGAGAATTTGAACTCAAGTTTTTGAAATGCTAAGAGTTTAACCTAGATGGTATGCTTCTGAACTGTGAGAAACAGTTATATCCCTTTTGCATGTGACCTGTCCCAAATTTGCCTTAAATAATGTTGTCTTTCTCTGAAAAGTAATCTCTGAATGTTGGGAGTATTTTTACTTACAGTTCAGTTTGAGTTTTAACTCTGCTGCTTGGGTTAACTAAAAATGTCTGTATTGCTGCCATGTAATTGGCTGCTTTCCTGTGTTTCTATTTCTGCTTATTTTGAAATGGATGTCTTTTCAGCGTGACAGAATAACAAGCTTCAGAAAATCAGCAGTGAAAAAAGAAAAGCCTCTCATTCAGCATCCTATTGACTCTCAGCCTTCTATAAGTGAAATTCCACTTGCTCAGACACTTGTTGATGAGCGTTGCATGAACTTATCAGAAAAAGAAGTTATGGATCTCTTTGAAAAAATGATGGTAAGATCATGTGCTACATCGCTTTATGAGGTTCTATTTTCTTCTCATGTTGGTGTTTATTATGTAGTAGTGATTTTCAAATATTGGTTTAGAAGTGTTAACTACTTAAGAGGGTACAGCATAGGCCTGATAGACCTGTCTAAATTAACATGTAAACAATTGAGTAACTCATAGAATGCCAATATTATGTGTGTGTATATATACGTTTAAATTATTTGGTCTAATTCTATGGAGAAAACAAAGGCAAAAAGCCCAAAGTAAAAATCTCAAGCTGTTGATTTCTTCATTAAGATCACCTCTATAGGCCTTAGTTGCAGTAGTTAGATAGTGCTGTTGAAAGATAGTTTATTATAAGCTTAAATAAATACCTTTGGAAAATAGGAATTTCCATTAATAAAATTGTAATGTATAGAAATCTAAATTTTGAATATCCTGTGTTTTAGGATCACTTGTCAACTTTTGTCATTTTTCTCACAAGCAAGCTTTTCTATTAGTAATACAGAAACAAACTTTTGAAGTAGGTGTATATTAATTCTGCTGTGCACATTGGTGTTGGTTCAGGAAGTATCAGGAAAGGCAGGTTTGTTAGAGTATTGTTTTCTGTATCAGTCTTTAAAATTGTTGTAAGCTTCTGTGTAGTCAGTATGGCCTAAGAACCATCCTCTTCCACTGTGTAGCTCTCCTCTGTCGAGGAAGTTGTGAATCTCCTTTCGAAAGATAAGTGTTAATACTTGCTTGATTTCCTTGTTAGATTAAAGGTTTAATTTTTAACTCTTCCAAGTAATGTGAATCGAAGCAGACAATAGATCTGTCTTTCAGAGATTAATAATTCTTTAAAAAAGCTGTTAGCTTGTAGGTTATTACGGTAACACTGGTTTTAGTTCCTAATCTGAGGTTACTTTGACTTTTAATGGCAATAGTAGCCATGACTAATAGCAACTGCATGTTGTATTTAAGTGGTTATTAAGTTGAAACAGGTGTTTTAGATTTAATCTAGCAGAACAGCTGGATTTTTAGGTTTGTTTTAAATACATCATTTGGAACACATTCACATTTACTTCTGCCACAAGCCAATAATCTCTGTAATAGCAGCCTTCTGATTAGATGGTGCAGGAATGGTGTCCGTTGTGATAAGACTTTATAAAAAACCAGAGGACCGTCACAAGAATTAACACTTCAGTGATAAACCTGAGGTGTAAAGTTTTGTGGTTTTTTTTTTTCCTAGTTTATTTTTTGAGCCAGATTTCACTAATGGTAAGTACCTTGGATACAATTATAATTTTGGCGAAGTCTTGAAAACAGTGAATGCTTGAACTGACAGAATTAAATGGGGGAAAAAAAAAAAAAGAGTAGCTCAGAATTAAGCAAACTGAAACAAAGATAAGATGGAAAAAAAGTCATTTCTGATTGTTTTAAAATGGGCCATTTGCCACAGGCGTATAAAAATAACAAAGATTAATAAAAAGCATGAAATAGAGTCTTGATGCTGTTGTGGTCTGTTTCTTTACAGGAAGACATGAATCTAAACGAAGAACGTAAAGCTCCTTTAAGAGACAAAGACTTGACCACAAAGCGTGAGATGGTTGTCCAGTACATTTCTGCAACTGCCAAATCCGTAAGTAGTCGCCTCTCCAAGACAGTTGAAAATAAGCAGCTTAGGTTCATGTTAGCTTTTCAAGCTTTAAACTTTCCATGTTTTTTTTTTTTTTTTTGTCTGGATTCGTCTTCTAAGACAAAAAGTAAGAAAAAAAATAAATGTGTACACTTTAAAATTCTTGCAGCTGCATCTAAAGGGTTGGTTTGTATTTCAGTTGTTGGGCAATGTAAAAAACTGATGCTTTCTTGTAAAGCATAAGAAATTGCAAATCCAGTGATGTAGAGTAATGGATGGAACTGGAGTATATTTCTGTGGAATTCATCTTATGAATTTTTGGTATCAAAAGTATTTGGAAGGAATAGCCTGACTTTATCATTTCAGCAGTGACACAGGTACTAGATGTACAATTTGCTGTGTTAGAAACAGGAAATCAGAATATTGAAAGTATTTAAAATAGAAGTATTTTAGCTTGAGTATGTTGACTACTGTAGCTGGCTTGAAGAGTGTGTTAATTATTCTGCTAAGAACTGTTCTGAAGGTAAATAAAGTTATTCCTTTAGTGAAAGGATGGTCTTAAAACAAATCTCAAATTATATTTTGAGTAGGAAAAAAAAAAATTAAGTCCTTTAATTTGTGTTGATCATTCTCTGTACTTAATTTGATTTAGTAACCCTTAGTTGATGGATTCTTCACGCAGAATTTTCATGAATATTGGATGAAACAGATATATATGTTGTGATTTCCCTAGAACTAGGTCTCGTCCTGATTTGTGGCAGTACTTTTTTTTGTATAAAGAATTTGAAAGAATCTAGTGGTTGATTCTGAGGAACTGAGTGTATTGCAGTAATAGGAAGCAGTGGTGCTGGGTAGCTTTGTGTATCCAGTGATACGTGCTTCAAGTGATAAAACTTGCTATCAGAACAGTTCTTCAGTAAGATTAGGTAATGCATATGGATTTATTTGGAAATAAGGATGAAGCTCATCTTTTTCTAAGTTAGTGTGTACAATAAAAGGTTACTGGAAATGAAGGCTGTTTGAATACATAATGGTAGCACTGCTAGCAGCTCTACAGAGCTGAGTGTGAGTGCTAAAGATGGATAGCCTGAAATAATGATCTGCTTCTTAGTGAAATAAACTGGCAAATAAGATTATGTTGGTGTCTGACTAATGAATGTAAAAGCATGGACTGCAAGCAGTACAGCTGACTAGTCTTTCTTTGAACCTTTAAAATCAGCTCTACAGAATTAAATTTCAAAAAATTAAAACTACTATGACATGCATTTATTAAATGCAAATGCTTTGCATTAAACATTATAAACTTAAACGAGGAAAATCTTGGATTATAATGTGAAAGTGGTGATTTAGGCTTCCGAGAGAAGTGATGTTGCTGTGTGCATTTATCTTAAACAAAATTCAGTCTTTTAGTCTGTCCTGGAAGGAATCCATTGCTTAAAGCTTGATGTTGCTAAATGTACAAGTTATTGGAGAATTAGTCAAGCGTATGCATTGAATATTGTGAAATTTCCTGGTAATATACTTTGTCTAGACTATCATTGGGAACTATCGATACGTCTTGTAAGGCTTCTGTCTTCCCTTGATAATCCATGTTAAGTCTTAAGTTTTTCTTAGTAAGCAGTAGAAACTTTCACAGTGGAAGTACTTGCAATTCTTTCCCAGAAAGTAGGCGGTGATCTCTTTTATATACCAATACTGAAATCTGACTTTCTCAAATACCATTTTTGAGTAAGAAAAGCACGGCTATCATTGCATGTCTAACCACTGAGGATGTTAAGACTGCATTGCTGTCGCCTTACGCACTGCAGCATGTGAAACGTAACAGAACTGGGGATATGTTTGCCAAAATGTACTAACAATTTAAAAATAATCTCTAAATGTTCTCGTACGTGAATGTGCGCTTTGAACTTAAGTTAGCGCCAGTATGGATGTTTTATACATAAGCCAAATGTTTTCCCTAATGAAAAAGGGGCACGTGTTGCAGTTTGTGTGCTTCACAATGTCCTTGGAATTGAATCGCAGCATTTGAATGGAACAATTTAAGGCTGTTGAGAAATACAAATGAACTTTCTGTAGTGTGTTTCCCTAATTTAGCTTTTAAATAACTTAGCATCTTAACTGATTGAAAAAATATAGGAAGTAGAGCACAATTGTGAAATGTTGATGGAAATGTTACAATAAAGCAAAACCTCATTTTCACTGTAAATGTTGTCATCTATTTAGTTAAACCTGCTATTCTGCTTATTTAAATTCAAGCTCTAACCATTTTTTACTGCATCACAAACTGTGAAACTTTCTTTTTCTTCAGGCTGTCATCAGGCTTGTCTTCCATGAAAATGCTGATTGCATTCAAAATGATATTTTTAAAATTTTCTACCTTTTTCTTTGATCACGGATAATTGTTCATCTGTCTTCCTTTTTTATAGTGAAAATACCTGGGCCTTTTCTTCTGTGTAGAGCTCACAAAACACACTTAACAGTTGATGTGACTTTTCTTCCCGTTCATTTCATGTTTGGTTTAGTTAGGCTTTTGAGCTCTCTCCACTCATCTGAAAATGCCACTCTCATTTGCTGATGTTGTCTTAACCAAATTATTTTTAAATTTGGTGCTTCATCTTCTGTGCCTTGTGTGCCATACCTCTGCAGCACGCTGACCATGCTTTTCTGAACCACTACTGTCGTCAGAGTTCTGAGTAAGAAAGAAACCTTGCTTTTCAGTGGATGAAAAAAAGCTTTCCTTTTCCTTGGGGGATGGAAGAAATGTAGAAGCTAATAAGCTGGATGCTTTCATGTGAAATGATTGTCTATGCTTCAGATTCCTTCTCTCAATGGTGACCATTACTTGGGAAATGCTGAAGGCTCAGAATTCTGTTTTGGAGCTGAACTTGGTGATATGTCATAATGAGTTGAACAGTGATGAGAGAAGAAGGTAGTAAATTAGGAAGAGAGATTGTCTGATGGTGACAGTCCATCTCGTACTTCTAGAGGAAGCTTTATCAGCAAGGGGAGAGATGATTGTGAAAGACTTGCAGGGACTTCTGTCTTCTGAAAGACTTCCTAAAAGAATAATGGAAGAGATAAGAGTAGAAAATGAAGCAGGTGGAGGCTAAACAGAAATAAATCAAATTCGTATCTCAGAACATCATCATACTGTCCCAGGCTCTTAATCAGATAAATGTGGTTATTCAGTAAACTGGTTGCTACTGGGTTGCAGCAAATAGCTGGCAAAGAAGGGCCTACAGTGTTGAAGCACAAGTCCATAGTCCTGGTGTTCTCAGGAACATGGTCATTTGTGCAAAGTGATAGAGCAGATATACACTGTTTTTCTGTGGAGTTTCTGCCATGTAAAGTCAACTTGTTCATGAATATGCAGAGTTGCTGTTCCATGGTAAAAAAAGGGAAGATGTCATTCTGAAAATCACTGTTTAATTATCCATGTAATTAAAAGCATCCATACTGAGCAGTTGAAGAAAAATGCCACATGAGATTTTCCAAAATGCAAGTTAGATTTATAACTATAGGCTACATTTTTGATTATGAAAACTTAATTAAATTCAGTGATGACATCATCTAAATAGATGAAAACCTCCATAATAAATCAAGTTGCTACATATACAAGGAAGTTGGTGTGCCATTAGTTTTTTCCGTAGCTTTCTAGTCTCCTATGTAAAATATCTGGCCTGATAATTTTAACAAAGTGGCTTATCTTTTACTCTTTTTCAGATGTAGATGTCAAGATAGGTATCTAGTAATTTGTAAATGTGTGATTCAGAAACCAAACACAAGAATTTGAAATGATTTCTCCTAGAGAAGAACTAATTTTCCTATTGAGAAGCTGTAACTAAAAACAGTTTGATAAAGTAATAAAAGAATGTAACGACTACTAATGATTAAACACTGAAAAAAAATTGTGTGATGCTACATCCTACTAAGAACTTTGCTGTGTTTATTTATGTATTATTATTATCTTTTTTACACAATAACCTCTCTTGGCTGGCCACTGCATGCAGATAGTCGGAAGTAAAGTTCCGGTGAGTATGAACATGATAGTTTTGGTTTTTTTCCATTTTTAGAGATTAGGCTGGAATATTTTGGATTCTTAATATTGGATTTAACAGTTCAGTGGGCATAACTGAATCCTTGTTTTATCAAAATAATTATCAACTCCCTCAGTCATGTTTATCATACCAGTATAAGGTCATTGATAGCACTTTTGAGGGATCTGTTTTTAAGTTTTTGGGGAATCTATTTCCAAATACTTCAGACTCACTGAGAACTCATCTGTAACAGATACAATTTAATCATGTCTGTGTTTTTATTGAAGGCAAACACTTGAAACTTTAAATTTGCAGTATTTGGCTTAATTCTTTCTCTGTAGATATGGATTTTTTTAATGTCCTCATTCTTATTATTCATAGTTTGTCATGGAAATGTCAGCTGTTGGCTGTCAGCATGAGAATAAGATTAATACAGAGGATTCAGAAGGTCAATTAATAAGCATAAAATGAGATCACTCATAGTGATACAGTACACAGGGATAAAGAAATTGTTGTTGACTTTGTTTTATTCAGCATGGTCTCTCGGCAGACTTTTCTGTCTGTACTCACCAGCACTTCTAGTTTTGTACACAGGACTGGTTCTTAACCCAGATTGAGAAAACACATAAGCACAATAAATCTATTTAAAGGTATTTGATTTTTTTGAGGGGACAGATTCTTAATTCTCCAGTTCAGTGAGTTAAAACTAGTTTCAAATAATTCCTGCTGCCATGTAATTTCCTTATGATATTAATTAGCCCTAACAGCTACTTTGTGAAGAGATTAGTTTAGAAAGGGAACTGGTATATGGGTAGTGAAGAAACTCTGTAGTACCTGTTTGCTTCCCCATGCATTTTAATTCAGGGTCCAATGGAGAGCACTGGTTATGCATTAAGAGCATGTTTTTGCACTGATAACTTGCAAAATCTTAAAATAAGAAAGGCCCCTCTGTATGATTTCTGCCTATCATTGCTTAAAGAATGCATGCATCTTGGTGTGGTGCAGTGAACTGAATAGAGGCAATCACCTGGGATATTGTGAGATTTCTATTCAGTGTACTGGCTGCCAACTTTCTCACTGAAGTAAACACTGTCATAGGGAAACAATGTACTTCTAACTTCTTCAACTGGCTTGAGTCCTAACAAGGTCTGAATTGTTTGGTGCCTCAAAGAAGAGTAGTTTGTGCCAGTGTTTCTCATCTTGTATTTTAACTGTCAGAGCCCATCCATTTAGTTCAGGTGTGCTCCACAATTCTTTACCATCAAGCAGATAGAATATTTCCTTGTTTCTCCATGGAGGACAAAAGGCATTTGGTTAGATACTGGTTCTCAGGCTTGTTTACACGCCTCTGGTGGCAAATCTGAGTAGTGCGTAGAGCTGAATTTAGCAGTCCTAGGTGAAGATATTTTTGTTTATCCAACAACTTTGAAATCACTTGGAGTCAAAGAAGAGTAAGATAAACAGTAATAGAAATCTTCAAAATAATTATTGCCTATTTCTCTACTATTAAAAAAAAAAACCCAAAAAACTTGTGTATAGAGAAAACCATGCTTAAGTTTATTTTCCACTATATCCTACACTGTAAGATGTCTGTCCTGTTTCTCTGTCACTTCTGTCCCTCAGATGTGTCCTACACACAGATTTGAGTTGATTGCATTTACTGCCTTCATGGGAAAGCAAATTGGATTTTTCGTTTATACCCTTGGGGTTTTTTTGGTGAGATTTCCAGGGGTTTCCTGAAGATTAGTTTTTCACTAAAATTTCATCTCTTCTAACTTCCTCAGAGAAGGATTTTTAAATGTGTGGTTCAGGCTTCCGTCTGAGTTGTCATGAATGAATGAGAACAATGTCATGAATGCCTTAATTGTAATACTGTGAATGCAGCTGGTCGTATAGGAATCTCCAAGATTTATGATCGTATGCATTGATTTGATATCTAAAAGTTCTGGTCTGGCTCCCATGTCTCTTGAGTTTCTTTGTGCTTCACTTTTGCCTTTGTCTTTATTAGGTGCTCTGACATAAAGCATCTTTTTCACCCAGACCTTGTACTTGAAAATAAATGAGAGAGGTATATATATTGAAATCCGATCCACGTAAAGGGACTCCGGAATGACTGTGTTTAGGGTGGTAATTGCTGGGCTGGTAGGCTGGCTCCTCGACAGAATGCATCGTTAACCCTGCAGATAACAAGTACGGGAACGCCCCACGTCAGCATCAGTTAACACGAAGAGGTGGAGGTCCCCCTGGAGGACATTGCTTAAGGGAGCCTGAAGTCACTTTACAGTAAATCTTTGTTAAATTAAACCCCGAAGCCAAAACACACTTATCGATTTTAGCCCCGGGCCAATCGGGACCAATCGATATACGATGTAATTTAATGACAACTTAGAGTGTATAAATATTCCCTGCCCTGTTACAATGGTGTGCTAGTTTTCTTGCCTGCTAGCACCCTGTGCAAGATTGTAATGAATCTGATCTCTCCTCTCTGTCTGTGGATTGGATTTTGCACACTAGGTAAAGAATCCACTTTGGGGACAACAATAGCATTACTTAAAAATAGTATTCCAATCAAACTCTCATGGAATAGGAATAAGAAAGAAAATAGCACCTGGTTGTCGTGCTCTGGTTAGCATGGCCAGAGGTAGGAGTGGGTTGAGACTGGAAAGTTGATGGTAGAAAATAACAGAAAAGTAATCCTGTTAAGCTGAGAATTCTCTGGCATTAATTGGAGTATTTGGGTGAAAGGTTTTGAGAATGGATTTGTGTGAGCCATCTTTAGTGATCATCTGTTTTGAAAGGGGGGGGAGGGATGGGGAAATGGAGGGGTGTTGGTTCCTTATTGCTATGCAGTTAAAGGTGCTTAGTCATAGAAGCAATGCAGAAGTATCCCTGTCCTGTAAGGCACCAGTGAGGAGGCTTAGAAGATCATTCTGCAAATTCTTTTAACTTTTAACATATTTAATGTTTTTTGAGGAAATCATAGGCCTTCTGAAAAAAAAGGGCCTAAGCAGAAGAGAGGGTCCTCACTAATGTTGGGTTAAATATGAAACACCGTGTAGCAAAGACCTTAAATACTTCATCTGAATAGGAAACTCCTTCGGAGCTTGAAAAGAGAGTGCAGTGGAAGGGCTAGCCACAGGAAATAATCTTCTTGGAAAAACAAATCCATCTTGCATTCTAGTGTGCTTTTTAGGGTCTAGTTAACATGTAATGGCATTTGATTGAAGTTGCTGTTATCTCATCTCTTTATAGATTTTGTGTCTTACAATCCTGCTTCTGTTCTTTTAGGATTTGGGGAATGGCTGTTCTTTGAAATGATAAAAAATGTATTGTGTAGATGGTGTACATTAGTTACACATACAATCTGTTTTGGTTTCCATCCAAGGCAAGAAATAGCATAAAGCTGTTGCTGTTTTCTAGTTCTTTACCTTATGGTCTTTGAGCGATGATTTTTCTGAACTATGATGATTTTCAATAAGTAGTGCTAATATACTTATCTGATTTCAAGTCAGTTCCTCCTCTGATAGAGAGAACCTCCACCCATTTACTTCTGTTTCCTTTGGTGGAAGAGCATCTCTTTGTTTTGGAGGCTGATTGTGACAGACTGTAGTTCTTTTATATTCTATTTACTCATTTTTGTCTTGGTCTTTTGATTTATAACTGGCATGTGTTATCCAGCTAAAGCTGCTATGTGTGCCAGCAAGAAACATCTTCGAAGTTGACGTAGTCCAAAGCAGGCTTTTGTCTTTGTGTTCACAATCTCTGTCAGATTTGTTGTTTTGTTGAGTTGAAGACAAACAATCTGAATGCATTGTAAACTTTTACACAGTTCTGTGATATGCATTAATAGTGGAATGTATGTAGGTAAAAATCATTAGCTCAAATGTAGACAAGTCATTTTGTCATCAGCCATACTTAGTGTTGTTTTTAGAAGATGAATGGTAAGGATTTGAATAGAGCAAACCATTAACTTCATTAAAAGTGTAGCTTTTGGAAAGAGAGACAATTAGAAGATTGCAGTAGTTGAAGTAGTTCTTGATACAGTTAAAACCAAATATCCATAAATCCTATTCCAGGTCAGGCACTTTCCATATTGCCTTTACATCCATATGACATCTTTATCAGGTTTTCTTCAACAGACCATTTAGCACTAAGGAGCTTTAGGAACTGCATGCTAATCATAACTGCTCTTCTGAGGTAAGCCTACTTGCCTGCAACTTGTCAGAGCTGTACAAAAAAATGAGTTTTACCCCTTGGTATGTTTGGTATAGCGTTCTTGGTTTTGAATACTACAGCTCTAAAAAGTGATTATCAGGTATATACTGAAATACCTGGTAGGTAGTTCTTCTTTTGTACTGGCAATTCAGCAGGGAGATGAGCTCTTTGTCTTCAGTATGATTCTTTTGTAACAACCAAGACTCTCTAGAGATCTCTGTTCGTTGCCAAATACAGAATTATGGTACAGCAAGAAATCATTGTGCAGTTGCATGTTTTAAAAAAACTCTGATTTAACAGTTGGACGATGCCAGCTCCTTTCCAAAGTTATTTTCAGTGGCTTATTTTCTTCCTTACTTTTGGAGAAGGGAGAATTAGAGTCAGGATATGTCCATAGTAATAATGCACAGCTTTTTTTGAAACAGAAGACAGGGACAGTGGGAAAGATCAGACAAGCTTAGTAACAACTGTGGGGGGCTCGTGTCTGGTTATGGTTGTTTCTAATACAGTGTTGTGAAGTGGATGTTAAATGAAAGTGTGTAGCAGTTAAACATTTTAATACAGTTGATTGATGGAATTAAATTTTTATATCCAAGATGTAGAATATGCAGTTTACTCAAAGAAGTGGATTCCAGAAAAATATTTACTCTTGTGATGCAAGCACTAAATTATTAAACACAGCAAATCAAAGTCAAGTCAGGTGTTTATAACAGTTGTACAGGCAAAATGGTAATTTTAGACTCCTGTGAAAATATTTGTCCTATGTTCATCATGTAAACGCTGCTATGATCAATATAAAAATAAGCAGCATCCTGTCTTCTGTGATAGGGTGGACTGAAAAACAGCAAGCATGAATGCACACTGTCTTCACAAGAATATATTCATGAACTGCGATCTGGAATTTCAGATGAAAAGCTTCTTAATTGTCTAGAGTCTCTGAGAGTGTCTCTAACTAGCAATCCAGTCAGGTAAGTAGTAATTTCTGCTGTAGTTTTCATCATGCTGTTCTTGCAGAGCAATAAAGAGTTGTGGGTTGTTTTGTATCTGTTTAGGTCTAAAAAATTTGTTTTTGAAACCAGAGTAATTATGCTGATGCTTGTTGGCACAAGAAGGTAGTCTACAGCACACTCGAAAAGGAGGAGTGAAATGCTTGCAGTTATCTGCAGTATCTTCTCACCTTTCACAGTGGTTCTCAACAACTTCTGGCTGTTGGGAAGTAAGCATTTGTCTTAATGGTTGACCAGGTCTTCCTGGAAAGTGAGACTTAAAAGCAGCATTTATGAAGAGATGTACAAGCAGTATCGGAGACATATTTTTTTCAAATTTTACAGTTGATGAAGAAATAATTAAAAGCATTTTTCTTCCTTTTTCCAGCTGGGTTAACAATTTTGGACATGAAGGTCTCGGACTTCTGTTGGATGAATTGGAAAAGCTGCTGGACAAGAAACAGTAAGGACTCTGATAACTTGAAGGGAGGGATGGGAGTGCTGGTGAAGATTGTTTGTACTTATGCTATGTTCCTCTTTCAAGGCAAGAAAGTATTGATAAGAAGAATCAACATAAACTTATCCAGTGCCTCAAAGCATTTATGAACAATAAAGTAAGAAAGATTTTTAATTCAATTACTTGTTAAATAATTATTTTTTTTTTGTTGACTTCAAGATTTATGTAGCATGTTGAATCACTGAAAAGGAAGGAAAGCTTTTGTATCCAGTGTCAGCTGAATCTTTTTGGAGGTCTTAAACTTAGTGTAGCTTTTGTTGAGAGTCTTGTTCATAAGCCTTTGTGACTATGCATTTTGTCTTAGTTTTGTTAAGTATTATTGATTTTTGGAAGTAAAATAATTGGCAGACGGGGTGATGGTATGGATTTAAGGTATGTGAATTTGGTGTTTGTGAAATTGAAAAGAAAATATTTCTTTCTAAATTCAGATTTCAGTACATAATTATTTTTGTTACTACAATGTCCTTAATCTGATTTTAAATTGAGTATGATTTAATATCTTTTTAGCAACAGTTTTAAGTCGGTAGGTAGTGGGTAAAGGAAAAAACTTTGGTCTAATTTAAGTTAAATATAACTTGTTTCTAAGTTAGGTTACTTATGTTCATGAAGTGTCAGTACTTTTCTACAACATGATGCATTAAACTTGGAATTTTTCTTTATTCATAGCAAAATCTATTGTTATAATGCATCTTCTCTCCCCCCACCATAACAAATGCAACTGTGCATGAAAGTTACTTTTAACTGCTGTTACTCAGTTTAGTAAAATCTCACAGGATAACCTGTCTGAAGTTGGAAAAGTAATCTTAAATGGTCATGTCCTTCCTCCCCCCTACTATTCCTACACTTAAGGTGTAACTTCAGACAGGTATCTGATTTACCAACTATCCCGTAGTTAATGAAAATGAAAAAGAAAAATAATGCTACATAGAAAGAAATGTCAGTGTAAATTTTTTAGATTTATCTGTACAAAAAGTGAAACGATATATAAGAAATAAATGAAGATAGTAATTTTGAAAAAGAGTATCAAACTCTATCAGTCATTGTGTGGAAAATATTATTTCCATTTCCCAGGAGCTGTTAGAGTTACAGAAAAAAAAAAAAAGGAACAAATTTATCATATTGCTCAAGTGTTTGAGAAGTAGGTATAAAAACTGATTTGTCTTCTGTTGGATACCTGAATTTATGGAATATGGTATCTTTCTGAGGAGCTGACTCTCTCTCAGGAGAAAGCCTCAAATGTAAGATAGGGAACGCTGACTTGTGTCCCTAAGCCATAATAGCTGGAAGGTATTAATAGAGTGTTGCCAAACTTCAAATAGGGGGAGGGGGTATTCCTAAAGATCTGAAGCCTAAAGATGCTGGTGAGTATTCAGGGCAAATACAGTCTTTTCACCAAAAGCTTTTTGTTTCTTTAAGTACGGATTGCAAAGGATTCTAGGAGATGAAAGAAGTCTCTTGCTCTTATCAAGAGCAATTGATCCAAAGCAGCCACACATGATGACAGAAACAGTTAAAATACTTTCTGCTCTCTGCATTATTGGAGAGGAAAATATGTAAGTAAGGCTTTTTTTTTTTTTTTTGAATCCTCGTGAGTTGTCAGTTTGGACACAGTTGAGAAAACTTGTGAGCGAAACAAATGTAACCCCTGAAGTCTTTACTTTCTTAATGTAGTTTAAATGACACTTTCACCTGTTCTGATGCATTAATCCGATATTAAATCAGACAGAAACAAATGAGCTGAGATCTACAAACCACGGCTTAAGTGGAAGGTCTGAAAGGACTATGATTGCTTACAATAGAAAAGTGAAGACTTAATGAGCCATTACTGTTCATAAATGACTGGTGGGAAAAAAAATATTTATTGCATCTATCTGAGATGAGTTTGATCAGGAGTTGTGATCTTTTAATTGCCACGAGGCAAGCTGTCGTATGTCAAGACAGCTCAGAACACTATGTGTCAGTGTGGGCCACTACTGAGCCCATTATTGTGAGGAGGATGGAGACTGGGGCATCTACTCTGAGGGGAGGTGAATTTATTACGTTGGAAAGTTACGGATTGGACACCATATTAAGATTTTCTCATTAGTTTAGAAGATTATATATTAATAAATACATGTAGGGGTTTTATTAAATATAAAAATAACTAATTTGACAGGGCAAAAAGTTTACATTTATAACTGAAGCTTCGAATTGTTCAAGTTATGTAATTACATAACCAGTGTCTGTGAGCTTTTTAAAACACAGATAATTAGTTGACATATATTTCCTTTGAATGATTGAGTGTTTTATTTTACTGAAGATTAAAACCAGCAAACTCGACGTCTTCTGTGCAATAAATAGAGAAAACCATTTTTATTTCTGAAAGGACAATTAATTTGAATTCCCAGATATTAAATAAGTCAGCTAGAACCCAGTGCACAGTCTGGCAAAAGTAGTGAATTTTTTTTTATCGTTGGTTGTCACAATAATTTAGAGATTTATTCACTTTTTTTTTGAATACAACTTTAATTTGTAGATTTAATTTGTAGATATTTTAAGACGTGGTTCTTGGTTTGTTTCCAACTTTTATATAGAGAAGTGTAGCTAAGTGCATTCAGATCCTCAGTCACTACACTGAAGTCTTGGATTGTGTATATAGTGGGCTAAGTATCTTTAAGTGAGAAGGCTGGTTGTGGTGTGCTCCTTAACAGTTTTATCTTTCTTTTAGCCTGGACAAGCTTTTAGGTGCTATAACAATTGCTTCTGAAAAGCACAACAGGGAACGTTTTTCTCAGATTGTTGAAGGACTGGAAAACCATGAGTACTTACAGCTGCAGGTGGGTTTACTTTTTCATATGCTTACTAATACTTGAGAAATTATCTAAATTACTAGAAAACTGGTATTTGATGGTTTGAACTATTTACCAGCAAAATCTTTTGGTGTTATTACTCCAGTGTTTAGTAAAAGAGGGAAAATAAGTAGAAATGGTCTGCTGATACTAGATTTTCTTGGTGTGAAATCAAGAACCTCACTTCCTTATCCCAAAAAATAGGATAATAAAGTCTTGACCTTAATTAAATAATTAGTGATATTTCTTTTCTTGGATGCCAGATGTAAGGCTCAGGTTATAGCCTGTGAAAGCATTTTTGATACTGCTTAATCGCCTTGATCAGGAGTTTTGTGTGGTTTAATAGACTAATAAAAAATCCATCTCTTTCTGTCCTCTGAAATGTTGCTGTTGTTATTACTGGATCCCTAAGAAAGTTAGAGTTTAAGGAGTTGGAGGTAGTGGTCTCTGTATATCTTTTGGATTAGGGAAGAGGCATGAAAAAGTGCATTGCTTGTTTAGTCTTACCCCATTCCAAGCAAGCAGCAGTTCCTGTACTTATGGCTTTGATCTGATTTCCATCGAAGTAATACATTTGTAAAAAGACAGAACGTGTTAGTGTTGTGCTCTTGAAGTGAGTATTTAATTTAGAACCACAACTGAAATGCTTTAAGTGAGCACATGTTTCAAGTATCTTACCATTTGAAGTACCAGTGGCAGGAACATACTTCCAGGATTGTTCACCCTTTTGTAATATTACTGAATGAAGAAATACATAAGCATAGAACTTCCTTTATATATAAGTATATATATATATTTCAGGTTTTTTGTGCTGAAATTTTCAAGGAACTGCAGTCACATGTTTTATTTGGCTCTGAAGCATATTGATAACTTGTTTTTCTCCCTAGTAATGAAAATTTAGGTTAAATCCTAGCCTACATCTGATAAATTGAATGGTTGACCGTTGGTTCTTTTTTGAAAACATCTTGATACAAGGACAGTGATAATTTGTTAATCATTTAGTAATACGAGAAGGAAATCAAGTGGAAATGAAACTGCTAGTTTTAGTTATTTAAAACTTGATGTCATCCAACATAGCCATCCTCTTATGTGAAATGAGAATAAACCCCAGTCAAAACTGATCAGTGTCAAATATGTGGTTTTTTTTTTTTTTTTTTTTATAGCTTTCACCTTCAGTATACCAGCTTTATGGTCAGCTGAAGATAGATGTGTAGCTTAATGTATCTATCTTTGTGCAGGGAATGCTTAGTTTTCATATGAAGTCATGTACTGAAAAGAATTACTCTCAGAACTACAGTGCCATTGCCCTGTGTGTAGAGTGTAGCAATTTAATTTTTACGCTAATCTGTCCTTTTGAGTCCTTGTGTTCTAAACTGTAATGCTCTTTCTCTGAGATGGAAGAAATCTGTGTGCCTAAGAACTTGGTAAGATATACGTGCAGCTATGTTACTGCTGCTGGGACTCTTGGCAGCAATATATACAACATCTTAAATACTCATATAGATAATAACTGAAAGATGTGGATGGGTGTGTCCATTTTTGGCAAGGTACCTTTGAGATTAGTAGTGTGCAGAAGGATATCCTTGCTACTTCTGTTTACCAGAACTGTGCATTCCTTGGTGTGTGTTTGATATCTGCCCTTCATCAGCCTCTGGTGCACCTCTAAGGATAATCTAGTGGGTTTTTAAAATAATTTTTATGAAATAATAAACAGTTTTCTGTGCCAGTGATCTTCACTGGGCCATGCCCTGTGTCACATGTTCATTGCTGCTTATATGTCAGTGGATGGAGTTTTTTATTCTCTGTATACATTCAAATAGCCTGAGAGTTTTGATTGCTATTGGAATGCAAAGAGATTCTATTTGCTTTTCCTTAGAAACTGCAAGTGTTTGCATAGAGACTAAGTGGCTGAATATCTTAGTCAAAGATCACTTTCACTTATTTTTTTTCTCGTAATACAGTATTTATATTTACATTTTGTTATGCTAAAGTCTTATATTTCAGCTACCATGGCTGAATGATATGGCAAAGTAGAATGTAAGCAGAGCAGGAAGGGATAACTTATTCTACTATTACAACAGATATGTCAGCTATAGTTGTCTTAGTGGTATATTTACCATTAGTAGTTCTTGTTTTGGAGCTGGTGAGTTAATGATGTTCATTAAGCTTCTAAAAAGGACATTTTAATCTTAGTAATGCTATCACAAAAGAATTAATTTTGAAGTTTTCTCCTACTTCAAGACCTTGTTGGTTTAAAATAAACAAAAACAACCACCCCTTCCTGCTTGCCCCCTTCCCCCTACGCATTTCTCCCTCTCACCCCCTCAAAACCTTGCTTATATGTCAGTAAAGGTACCATTGCAAGACTCATTAACTTGTTTCTGACAAAATCATTCTTTACTTGTAATGTATTAGCACAAGCCATTAAGTCAGAGTCTCTTCTGGCAAAAGCAATCATAGCAGATGGCACCTCTTCTCTCTATTAATTTCAGATTGGACATGTACTCTGGCTTGTTAAGTCATGTCATAGCAGTAAAATAACAAGACTCATTCAAGCAAGCATGATGATAACTGCATTATCTGAAGATGCAGCTATATAAAGGAGTGCCTTTGAAAAAGTGTTTTAATAGGAATTTAAGACTCCATAAGGTGTTCTATTAAAACTAAATAGTGTATGTAATTAAAACAGGAAGGGTGCTTTTATCTGACTTTTTTTCTCTGGAGCTATTGATAGATATTTTTTTTTCCCCTCCAACTCTAATGCTAATTCTGTTTGCCGTTAACATCTTTTACCAAACTTGGTATTTCCCTGGAGTCCCATTTCATTCTTTTAACATGGATCAGCACTTTTGGCATTATGCTCTTGTCTACCTGTTTTAGAGTAAATCAATTAAAGCACACAGCTGTTCAATTCAAGCATTAGCCAGTATCCTGAGATTTCAGGCCTTTTACAAAAGTGCTCTGCAGGAGTAGAAAAGACACCTGGTGATGTGAATTACTTTGTGTATGGGTGTTTGGTTGGGTGTGGTGTGTGGGGTTGTTTGTTTTTTTTTTTTTAATTTTAATTTTCAATCACTTTAAGAACAGATTCTTTTCCAGCTGGTGTATACTGAAGAGAAAGAGGAGGAATTGCAGTGTGGAACTGCAGTGTGGGAATAATTTACTGAAATCAAGTACAGTCTTTTATGTGATAGAATTTTGACACGGCATAAGCACTTAAGTGTTTGAAGAGTATTTGATGTTGTTTAAAGGAACTGAAGTCAAGCGTTGCATGTGTGCCACATAATAAATAGTAGCCATCTTTTGATATTTGGTTTTATAATTAAATTGAAATAGTAAAACCCAGTATTTTTCATTCTGTAAATACTAAAAGCTTTTGCCTGTATTTCCAATACCAGGTAGCATGCATGCAGCTCATCAATGCCCTTGTTACATCCCCAGAAGATCTTGATTTCAGGATACACTTGAGAAATGAGTTTTTGCGTTGTGGCCTGAAGAAAATATTGCCCGTAAGTCATTTGTGTATAGGAACTGATCACAGTCACCTATTTGTGGTTGTTGAAGATAACCAAATTGGTATACTGGGAGTGGGGAAGGTCAGACCTGGAAAGAACTATCAATCCAAATCTGTTTTTTCATAATGCATAGTTGCAAATTTAGGCTCCCGTTAGCTATGTAAACCAGAACAGTAGTTGAATCAAGTCAAGGTATTAGGAATTAAATGAGGGTAGTCAAATTTAGCATAGTGAGCTCAAAGCACATGCAGTGAATATAAGCCTGGCTGTGGAACCAATCTTGGATTAACTTTCTTTGAATATGTTGTTCCTGTTGTTTTCTGTGAAATGTTTTTCTTTAATCTACATTCTGAAAATGCATTTGGTGTTTTTAAGGAGAAAAAAAAAATCAAATTAACTCCATTCTCTTTGAGACTGCATGTCTTCATGCAGCTGCAAAGGAGTAGGTCCCTATGGGTTGTTGTGTTTGAATATTTGTGATTTAGGGGGAGATTTATAACTCAACCAAGAAACCATTCTGATATTTGCATCGAGAATTAAGCTACTCAGCAGTTTCTCACAAAAGATGAAAGAGAGAGTACATGTTTATGTTTGTCTGAAACGGAATTTATACTGCTACAGCTTTTTAAGATACAAGGTTTTGAATCATCAACATTTGTCAGGAATAAAAACCTTCAGTTTTTAGGACATTGAGCTTTGAAACTGTTATTGAAGTGTCTGTTATTTTTTCTTAGGGTATGTATTTAGGTTTTATTTCATGTAGATAAATTCATGTCTTCGTTTGCTGTAGAACATCTGAAAGTCTGAAGAACTCTTAGATTTGTTTCATCTACTGAAAGTTAGGTTACACAATAAATGCTTAAAAACCTTAAGGATTGGTGTGGGTTAGGTGGTAAATAAACTGAATTTTAATGAATCATGATTGAAAACTTTGTAGAGCATACTGACACAGATATGACTTTAAAAGCAATTAATATTTAGTGATAACAATCTTTTCTAAAAAGCTATTATCTTGAAATTCTGTCTCTGATAAGGTTGATTAATATTTAATGCAAGCTGTAAACTGAAATAGTCAATACCATCTTGCTGCTTGTTTATTTGTTCAAGTATTAATTACAAAATACACGTTAAGGTCAGATGATCAATTCTGCATGGAATGAATGTCCAAGATAGGGAAGGTGTTTTTATTTTGGGTTTGGGTTTTTTTGTTTTTTTTGTTTTTTTTTTTTTTGTGTGAGAAATCAGCTTTCTTAATGCTAAACTATCTTCAGAAACTTCTGTGCTCTTATCTGTGCCCAGGGGTAAATATTCAAGAAACTTACAAATGAGAATTTGTTGAACAAAAACCAATCAGGAGGAGAATCTGTATTTCTTTCCCTTAATCTGTCCATAGTCATACTAGCCTTCTCTGGTCTTCAAACATCAGAACTGTTATTTTTGGGGAACAGACAATTGCCATTCAGTTTGTGCATATCGAGCGGTGACAATTCCAGGCCAATTTTCTTTTAAAGCATTCACAGTTACAGCTTTAGAATTAGTTTCCTGTTTTATCATGGCCAAACAGGAAACTCGTTCTTCAGTATTAGAGAAATTGCTTGCATTTCTTACAAGAAGACCAAATTTATTCCTGCTCAGGGTACTATATATTTTTATTATTATTATTTTTATTTTTTTTTTTAACTTCCCTTTTAAGTATTTGTCAGTGTACTATGGTTTTTTTTAATCCTGTGATCCAGATGGATTTAAGAGAAGTTGTAAGCATATCTTCTTTACGCTTCTTTAGGCCTCTCAAGTTCATTTTCATCAATGCTTTGAAATATCCTTATGCTGTTTTAAAAGAAACCCAGACATTAACAAGCATAAACTGCTGACTATGTCCCATTAAGAGAACACAACTCAATTAGAAGGCTTCATATTTACTCTGTGCACCATACTTGCTCTATTTGCTGCTATTTTGCCTTATTTTTTCTCAGCTTTTCAATTACAATAAAACCCCCAGGCACCGAGTTACAACTTACTCCTGTTCCAAGGGTTAATGTCTTACATTCTGTTATGGTATAATCTTTGATGGTGGGTGGGTGTTGGAATTCTTGCTTTAAAAAGGGGAAAATTAAGATATACTATGCCTTGAAAAATAGGGCTTGAAAGATAAGGATAATGAAGAGCTTGATATTCAGCTGAAAGTGTTCGATGAGAACAAAGAAGAAGACTACATTGAACTGTCACATCGTCTCAATGATATCAAAGTTGAAATGGAATATCCTTTATAGAAATGGTGTTATAAATTGTTGCATTGTTTAATAACTTAATTAAACATAAGTTGGAATGTTCCACATGTAGTGTATTTGTCACAGTTTTGTATCTTGTCAGGGAGCTTCTCAAGCAGATTTTTTTCTGCTTGTGTTATATTCAAAACTTATTTAGAAAAGTAGTACTTAAAGTAGTATGTCAAATGGTAGTCATTAGCAATGAAATTTATTTTTCATAAATACCATCTACTAAGCTGAACTCTGGCTATAATAATGCATGAAGATGTACAGCTGCACCCATGGAAGATTGTAAGTTTGAAGAAAACCAAGTTTTGATTACTAAGTTGAAACAACATTTATAGTAGGTTCTGAAGCACTAGAGGTGCATGCTTTCTCTAGTTGTGAAGAAGCAGTAAATGTCAAGTGACATAAGTTCAGTATGGTTGCAGTTTCTAAGAGAGTAGTAGCTGGTCCTTGAGAAGCAGTGGTAACCAATGAGAGCAATAAAAAAATTACCACAAGTGATGCTGGTTCATTACCAACAAGTAATTACAGGTAACTTTCTTTTGTTAACAAATTAAAATGAATGACTAGTGTATATTTGTCAATAGCCTGGCTTACTTCAGAAGGAAAATCAAACCTTTGCCTGGAATAAGTTTGCAGGATTTATGATAAGAAGTATATAGTATAATTTTTCTGAGTTGTAATAAAGCATGTCTTAATTGTTAAACAGGGGACAGTTTCTGTGGATTATTTTAATGGATAAAGAATATTTTCTAATAAGGGTAGGAGATCAGGGTGTTGAAAGGCTTTATTTCGACAGTATAAGTAACATCTAGGGAACAGGGGATGAGGTGGGTGTTTTGTGGGGTGGAATTTGGTTTTTTTCATTTGGGTTGTTTTTGTTGGTTGGGTGTGGGATGTGTGGTGTTTTGGTTTTGTGAGCCTTTTTTTTTTTTTTTTTTTTTTTAATTTAAGCCTTTGTATTTCCTTAACAATGTTTGCACTGATGTGAATGAAGTATTTCATGTGCTGTATAATATGTTGAAAGATACTTCTTCTGAAAATTACTTCTTGTCAATTCTCCAACATTTCCTTCTCATCAGGAATGATTACTATATCCAGTAAGTGTCAGCTGTCAGGTTGGATTTTTTTTTTTTTTTCTTTTGAGTGGGTAGGGGGAAGAATAGAAATCAAAGACGCTGGTAAACTGAGCAGCTCATAACTGTATGAATAGTTGCTCTGTAACTTTTGTGTCATTTTTCTACTCCATGTTAATCTTGAAAATACATTGAAAATCTAATAATGCTTATGTTGAGGTTGTGAACCTTATTCTAGCACCTTTATCTGAGCAATTCTTCCTTTATTGAAGTTTGACAGCTTCATGACTTAGAAGAACTTGAAAGTTAATTGTGTAACTTAAAATTGAAAATACTTCTGCAGTGTCTTATATCTTGTCCTTTCAATGGAAGCTTCTCTTATGTGCACTTCATATTGCCTTAGCAGTGTCAAAGTACCTCATACAAAATCTTGTTTTAAGAAGTAATATTTTTTTTTGTTGTAAAGTTATGATAAGAACAATTGATATACAAAGAGATAAAATTAAGTAGTAAAATACAACCTCAGAAAATATATTTTTTTAATGTTTTTTTTAAAATTTGTAAGTTTGGAATATCTTCAGTTTAGGCTTGAGAGTTTCCAAATTTGAGAGGTCAGGGGTGTGTGAAATTGAGATGTAATACCTTTGCAGTGATAAGTAGTAGTAATTTTGACCACAGAATCCCCTAATCTTAGAGACTCCTGAAGTTGTTACGTAGAGATGTATGTATGTACGTAGTAAATAAGTTAATCATTAACTCATTTTGTGACTAATTGAGTACTGGTACTTGTCCCAGTGATGGAATTCACTGTTGAGAATGTGCTAAATAAATATATCTTGCAGCAGACAGTGAAAATAATAAAAGTGGTTTTTGTTTTATTGATTGTCAAGCAAAGGATAAATAAGTGCACAATATTTAGTGGAGTCTTAAACTTCTTCAGATACCTTTCTGAGAAACTGACAGCAGTGCTCTATTAACCAGAGTACCAGTCTTTAACTCGCACCATTTACTGGCAATTGTGTAATTCATGTATTAGGAGTTAGTCACCCCTTTTTTTTCTCCCTCTGTGTTGCATAAATGGCTGCTCACGTTCTTATTACCTTGTAAAATGTGTTCTTTGTTAGACCTCAGTATTACAAGATAATAGAAGAATGCATATCACAGATAGTATTGCACTGCAGTGGCATGGACCCGGATTTTAAATGTAGAGGAAGAATGGATGTGGATTTCACTCATCTTATTGGTTTGTATACTACAAGCAATTTTACCTTCTTTTACTGAATTGTGCATCTTGCTTTGTGTTCTGTCTAGACTTGAATTAACTCAATTTTTTCAGTTTGCTGGAATAGGTCTACTTGTGGAGAAGGTCAGATCAAACTCAGCAGCCTTTAATGAAATGGCATGGCTTCTCCAAATTTGTCTTAGCTTTATATATGAATGCAACAGTTTTAATAACCACAAATTTCTCGTTCATAAATTCTGTATTGCAAGTCTGTGACAAATATCAAACTTTATGTTAGCATTATTTGCTAGTGGTTTTATAATTAGTATATGGTTCATTTTAAGAATATTTTCTGTAGTATTCTCCCAAGTATTGGAGGTTAGTTTAAGGTAAACTAATCTCTGCCTATGAATTAATTTTAATGAAGTAAGGAAATACTTGATGTCAGCTTCCTAATTGGAAAAGGAGACTTACTGATTTGAAACTTCAGAAGTAACTTTGATTTTATAGCAGTGCAAAAATCCTTTTTTCATGTCTTATTTAGTAGCAGATTCATATAAAGGAGTACGCAAAGTCACGTCTGTCAGAAGCAGAACTACCATGATGATCAATCTTTTGGTCATGTCCTCTGCTTTTTTTTATTTACATACAGAATCACAGAATATTCACGGTCAAAAAGGACCTTCTAGATCAACCATACCCATAACAAAAAACCACCTAAAAAACCTCCAAAACCAGCCCTAAATGCCTAAATACATATTTTGCTTATTAAAATAATTCACCATATGGTTGGCAAGAGCAACCTATTTTGTCATATTTTTTGTCTGTTGCTTTTGTATCATGGGTTCATAGAGTAATTATAATTGGAAGGCACCTCAGAGCTGTGATGCATTTCACCTGACTTCTAGGTGGTATTTTACTTAAATTCTAGATGCGTGTGTGGACAAAGCTAAAGTAGAAGAGAGTGAAAAGAAAGCAGCAGAATTTTCCAGAAAGGTAGGTCCTAATCATCACTCAGTCTTCTTAAGGTATGAAATGGAATCTTGACAGGAACACCTTAGTCTTGTTTCACAGTAGAAACTTAGTGGAAATTGGGAAATAGTGTATCTCAGGATGTTCTTTTACACTTAATAGCTCTGTGGGTTTGGGGTTTTTTCTCTGTGTGTGTGCGCACAAGGCTCAGATTCCAGCTTACTCTGAATTCAGATGCAGAGGAGTTCTATTAGCTGTACACACCTTTGCATTCTTTTGCCGTAGGTAACTGATGGTGAAAAATTCCACTCATTGCTATTTTGTCCTGAGATACTTGGCCATAGTGTGGTTAAATACTGAAAGTGCAGATATATGCTTTAAAAAAAATAGGGGGGGAAATTCATAGCTCTTCATCTAGCTTTGTTTTAGAACCTGAAGAAACTTAGTGAAAAGCAGTGCTGTTTGCTGTTTGAAAAAACATTGACTCTTCAGGCGCTGAGTTGCTACAATTAAAACACTGTTTTATTTTTTATAATGCCCATGGTAAATTATTATGTTATGAGGAAGAGTAATTTATTTCCCTATTATTCACATTTAGGAATCTCCCAGTACATTTTGGACCTGTTTTGCTTACAGATTTATTTTTCCTATTCAGTTCCCTTTTATTAGGCTCTTGATAACTAAGTCCTGTTTTGGTGATGGGCAGTTTTCATTTATTACTAAACACAGGTTAGACATTAGAAGTGATTTCTGTAGGAAGAATTCCAGCTCAGTTTATTTCTTGTAATAAAATTTTTTTCAGGGGTGTTTCTAAAGAAATTGATGCTTATCCTTCTGCATTATCACTATTGGTGTTTTCACTGAAAAGATCTTGCTAAAACATGTTTTCTGAAGTTAATTAAATTCCTGTTATTAAATTCCTAGTATTCTGTTATTCCAGATTATATTAATGTCTAGTTTGTTAATCTCAGCTCATCACATCCTGTCTAATGATATGCCATCTACTATATTAGCTGCAATATTACTCCAGTTGATAGGTTGTTGTGTATTAAAAGCATTCAAAATTTTGATGTTCGGTCTGGTTCTAAGAAGTCTTCTTCAGACCAAAAGGCAGTACATGTTCTTGGATGTGATGATTACAAATCTCAAATGAAGAGCTGAGTGAAGTCATTAGCTCTCATCTCTTGAATGTTAAACGTGGATGCATTTTTAGTATGAGTTATGGTGTCTGAACTTTATAGAAAGCAAATTGTTGTGATGCTTTCTGGCAGAGTTTTGTCATAATTTACTTTGTTAGTGGCAGTTGTCACACCTTTGTTGTTTTGTCCCGTGGGACAATGAATTACAGAAGCTTTTAAAGATGATAATAAACTCTTAAGCCTAGCAAACAGTAGCAGGACGAAAATTTGCAGCAGATTTTTCAGAATCATGGTGTGTACTGGACTTCCATTTTCATATGGGGACACAAAGACTAAAGGGATTACTGACTTAGTCAGATTTTTCCTTCCTTTTGTTGCCTCATGTATGATACTGCTTAAGCTGCACATGTATCTCTTCAGATTGAAGCTTGCTGCGTGAAATAGATACTTGAGTTCAGATTGGGAAGTCTGTAATGGTCTGTTGCGGGGGAGAAACCTGTTAACCTCATAGCTGTACTAAATAAATAGCTTGATCTGAGTGGTTCTGTATCGTGACTTATTGATGTAAGAAACTGTGGTACTAGAACAGAACAAAACAAAACAAGTTTTTTTCCAATATGTGTTGTTAGAAGTGCATCTATTGCTCTAATTGTGATATTGGTCAGAGAATTCCGGAAAGTATATTATCTAGTGTGGGCATAAATGGACAAACACATGTTGGTTAATCATTGCAGTTTGATGAAGAGTTCACAGCTCGACAGGAGGCACAAGCAGAGCTTCAGAAAAGAGAAGAGAAAATCAAAGAACTTGAAACAGAAGTCAAACAACTACGAACACAGGTAATAAAACTGAATCACAGTAAGTTCCATAGTTGAGTTTTTTTAATCATATTTTATTTTAAGAATTGAAAAGAAAGTACCCAGGAGTGTATTGTGTCTATGGAATTTGATCTCTCTATGTATTTATTTATATGTAATTGTATTTATTTATTTTTAAGCCAGCATGAACTGTTAAGGATAGTTAATGAAAGTAACATTTCTTTAAATAGTAGTATATTCAACATCTGTCACCTATACTTGCTTTATTGAGGAAAAGATTTCCTTAGGCATTATAAGCTTAAATCTAGCCTGAATTTTTTTTTTTCTTTGAGTACTTTTTTATGCTCTTAACACTACTACTTCTGTAAGTTTGGTTTTTTTTTTTTTGCAGAAAGTGTTTTCTTCAGAAGGTTTTAGATTTGAATTGGAAAGGTGGAAATTGTTCTATCTGTGTGTGCACAGTATTCATGCCTTAGAGCATGTGCATGCGACTGTAACATTTTTTTTAAACACTGGGTATGAGACATTTGTAAAATGAATGCTATACTAGCTTTATACAGACTCATATGTAACTATAACTAAAAATGCAAGACCTTACTGAAGTGCAAGGTGATACTTAATTTCAGCAAAGCTGATTTCACTTCATTCATCTCCTCATGAATGTTGCTCACAAGCACAAAAGCTGTATCTCCAGGTCATCTGTCCAGGATCACTAGTGAAGCAGAGAGGACGAGAAATGCTGCCTCTTGAGCCCTCACAACATCTCTTGGATTTCTTTTATTTAATGACAATGAATTTGTTTTCAGACAGGTCTTTTATATCCTTTAGGAACCAACAGATATCTATGGTTTGATCTTTTTTGCCTCAGCCTGGCTTATTTCCTACTACTCAGTACTAGGCAACGTCTTCATTTTTTCTTTATTGTGAATATCTTACTACCTATGGTCTCACTTTCTTTTTGGATAATAAGAGGAAGAATAGCATGTGATGTGTTGTAACCTGGTTACCATCACCCTGCTTTCAGGATGTTGGTCTTCTGCTGGCAAGTTGCCTTTGCTATAGCCTTATCAGAGCACTGCCCATCTCATCCTAATGTAAGCACATTACATTGCATTTAACAGTTGGATTACTCCTCACTGTGTCCTTTGCTATCAGTACAAGTCGTTCTTGTAACCAGTGATGTTTTCTGGTTTCTTACTCTGTTTTCACACAAACACTTCTGTTCATTCTTACCAATCTTAAATGTTTGTTGCAAATAGCTACAAGACAGTGTTACACTGAAATTTGATAGCCTGTTTTAATGAGTTCACCAGTTGTTGCATTGCAACTTGTGTAGTAGTTCACAGGCAAAAGAAACACCTGCCTTGTGCAAAAGAAAAAAATATTTTTAGTCTAATTATTCATCCTGTTACATCAATTCTAACACAGGTCAGGTTATCCAGACATTACAGCTGATTAACAATAATGGTACAATTAAAAGTGATACACAACTTACTAGTATTTATGCCTTCTTTACCTGTAGTATGCTCTCCATATGATACATTGTGGCACTTATTTGTAGATAAATTTTTCTTAGATTTTTTTTGGGGGGGAGGGGGGGGTAAGGATGACACACAGGGACGTGACACACAAACTTTTGCTTCCTTTAAACTAGAAACAGTAAATAATTGCATGGGGAAATGGTATGCAAATAAGGTGAAATGAACAGGCTATATTATGTAATAAATTTATAATAACAAATTGGTTAGTAGAGGAAATGGAATATGAGCTGGTATGGTGGTTTGTGCTTAGGTCCTGATGCTGCTTTTTAACAGATAGTCCTGAAAGACAAAAATCTGTGAGGAATTTGTACTAGGCTAGGGGCTAGGATCTTGTTAATCACTACAGAAACCTCTCTGATGGTTTAACATGCTGCTCTTTCTCTTCATTCTTCTTTTTACAACTTACTAAAACAGATACTGCAATTGCTCGCTCTTCCTATCACTGCGGAACCAACTGCAGACAGATTTAAAAGAAAGGATGTTTGTTTTGGTGCTTTTTCCCCCCCTATTAAACAAGATGTCAGGACAGTTATGAACAACTATGGTCCCATAACCTCTTGCACTGCAATAGCTGCTTCGATGATTTCCATGGAATATTTTCCCCCAGCAGATTAGCGATGTTAAAATTCAGCGTGGTCATTGCCATCTCTGATGCCCCAGTTTGCCACAATATCCTAAGTGGGATAAATGTTTTGTGCATTGGTAAGAAATGAAATGCTGTTCTATTCACTTAAATGTTACTGCTACTATTAAATTTTCTTTAAAATGGAAACAATTTGTTTTTATAAAAATGCTAGGTTATTCAGTTTACTTGGCAGTTTTATGGTACGTGGTATAATCTATTCTTATTGCTTCTCATTTAAGTAAGGGAATGGTTGAATTTCTCACTTTCTTGAGGTACAGTTAGTCAACTGTAGTACAAGGCATCCTAGCTGGTTCAAATTCCTATTAAACCTCCTGCCCACCCTGATGAAAGAGCTCCTCTTTTGTATTTCAGGGTCCAAGCCTGACAGGTCAACTGACAGAAGTAGCACCATTACCTCCAACGCTACCAAGTGAGAATGCACCACCTCCCGCACTGCCTCTGCTACCTGGTGTAGTTCCTCCTCCACCGCCTCCGCTGCCTGGTGGAATGATGCCGCCACCACCACCTCCTCTGCCTGGTGGAATGATGCCGCCACCACCACCTCCTCTGCCTGGAGGAGTGATGCCACCACCACCTCCTCCTCTGCCCGGAGGAGCGATGCCACCACCGCCACCTCCTCTGCCCGGAGGAGCGATGCCACCACCGCCTCCTCCACTGCCCGGAGGAGTGATGCCACCTCCGCCACCTCCACTGCCCGGAGGAGCGATGCCACCTCCACCGCCTCCACTGCCCGGAGGAGCGATGCCACCTCCGCCGCCTCCCCTGCCCGGAGGAGCAGTGCCACCTCCGCCACCTCCACTGCCTGGAGGAGCAATTCCACCTCCACCACCTGGAGGAACAATGCCTCCTCCTCCACCACCTTTTGGTGGACCTCCAATGCCACCAGCTCTTGGAGGAGTTCCTTTTGCTCCCTTTCCGGTGATACCAGCATTACCACATGGGATGAAAGAGAAGAAAAAGTATAAGCTGGAAGTCACAATGAAGAGAATCAACTGGTCAAAGGTATTACAATGTTTATTTTTATTTCCGTTGATAAAAACTGTTTTTTGACGAAGGAGGAGGTTATATGATAGAGTTTGCATTAGATTATTACTAGTACTTATGTTTGGGGAATTCTTTCCATCCTTTATCCAGAGAAAATTTGATGCAGTGGTTCTGATTCAGTTAGTACTGGTTTTCAAAGATGCTTCATGCTATGTGGTATTTAATGCTGCCAGCGGCCCATAACCCCTCATATTCTGGAGATACCTTTAGCTAACAGTGCTCAAAATTTTGGCTGATTTTGCGTGGACTGAATTTCCACATGTTTTTAGCTGTAATTGATAGTTGCCAAGTGAACATTTCAAAGGTAAAATATCTTGTTTAAAGCAGGTTTAAGTTATCAAACAATTAAAATGTTTTAATTTGTCAATCCTACTACTGCTTTTTTTTCCACAGTAAGTTGTGTTAGTTGAAGTATTTCTTGATTTTAGGACAGAGAGGAATCCTGAAGTAGACAATTGTGTGGAAAACTGTTGGGAATACTGCTGTTTAGGAACTTTAACAATCTGGCAGTTGATAGAAAGAAGGATCTTTCAAGTCAAGGGATAACTATAACTGTTTGCTTAAGTGAAGTAGCTTTGAGAAATGAGGAAGGATGTTGAGAAAGGAGATGTATTAAGAGGTTTTACTTGAATCTTTAGGCATAAAATACAGTAGAACTTGGTATGAATGGGTACATTTTGGAAGACAATGCAAAGCAGAACTTCAATTTTAGTTTAGTCTTCTCTGGGTTAAGCAAGCTGTGGGAGCTATTCATTCTGTGGTTTAAAATTAAGATTTTTTTTTTTTTATTATTTGATTTTTTTGACAGGCTGAGAGTGCATCAGATTTATAGAGAATGTAATTTTACCTTGGGTATCTGCTTAACAAAACAGTGCATGATTGCTCTGGTTATCTAGTTTCATTTTAATAGCCTTCAATGAAACTTAAGTACTTGACTGTCTTAAAAAGAGAAAGGTGGGAAAATATTGGTGAAATAAGTTTTCCTAAATAAAAGAACTAACTATATCTACCATGACAGTAAGTGTTATACAGACATAAAGTACTAAAATTTTCTGTTTAAGGGTAAATATTTTGATGTAATGTTAAGAATTATTTTACGATCAGTCCTCTGAATAAATATAGTAATATAATTTAAAGTCTCTAATTGAGAAATGAAGCCAATTATTTTATGTTTACCTTTCTTTTTCTCTTGTGATATGCTCTGGATGTTTGAAAGGAAATTTGACTTCCATTGCCTTACCTGCCCATCAGTGATAGTGGGACTACAAAACTTGAAAGAGCATCTGTCTTTCTCCAAAGACAGTTTACATTAAGACAGTTGCAAATCTTAACAGAAGGTTCTAAAGGCAATAGTGTTATTAAACATCAGTTTTTAGTGCAAACACTGAAGAAATTTTTACTAGAAAGAATTTGTAGCTGTCTAGTTCTGTGTAGTATTACTGCATTTGACTTAGCTGTATGGGGTTTAATACAAAACTTGAGTTGAGTGCTGGCTCTATTAGAGTTGTGAAGCTGATTTTCCTCCCTTCTCATTCATTTTAGAAATATATTTGATTGTGTATACTGTAATGGCTTTTAAAATGAGATACTTGTTGGTCCAGTTTTGTGTTTGGTGTTTTGACAGATTAGTATCCCAGGAAGTTAGTTGCAGGACAAAATTCTTTTTTAAAAGTCTGTGGGTTACACATTGTTGAGTTGAGGGAATTCTTTCCTTGAGAACTTTCAGGGCACGTGTACCAAGCTCAGTGTATTTATGTAATGACAGCAGGAGATGGCAGTAGGTAAGTGCTGTGTTTTCTTTCTCTTTTGACCCTGTCATGAGGGTGGGGTCCGAGGGGACGTTTCTGACTCCTCTTAGTTATGTGGAATGTGATCGGTGGGTGAACCTCACTGAATTTCATAGTTCTGCAGAGTTGCTTGTATTGTTGGTCTGCATCAAAGTAGAGTGAAAAGCTGTGATGACCCAAATGAAAATCTGGGGCACCATTCTCTTAGTGGACATGAATTGTGGCTTTGCATTCATCTGTACAAATATTCAAGCCATGAGGAATAGTTTTAAAGTAGTTTTCAAGCATAGCTAACAGGATACTATTTCACATAGAAACCTTCCAAGTTTGTGATGTCTAATGTAGTTTTAAGTTCAGAGAATGCTGGTATCTCTGCTATAATGATTCCTGTAGGTTATTAATCTGAGATGTTTATTAGTTGTTTCACACATTAATTAGTAATGTGCTTGGGTAGAGTTATGGCCACTGGGAGGAGCTATGGGACTGCTGAAGTGAAACGTTTGGACACCATTAACTTCCAATGAACGTGAGCTTCTCCATGCTTTTAACATGGTTATATTTAATCAAGTTTCATTTTTAAGAACATCTTAAAATAGAAACAATTATTTCAGCAGTAAACTGCAAGCACAGTTGATTTGCAGACTAACCTGCAAGAGCAGTTGCTGGTTATTACTCGCCTCTAAATACTACTGGTTGCTTTGTGAGAAGTGATGCAAGTATTCAGGGGTGTGTTTGTGTATGTGTTGCTTTAAAATCCTTTTTTTGGTCAGCATAGCCCCTGTTTCTTCCATATAAAGGAAATCAATTTGGGGTACTAGGTAATTGTCTCTATCACCAAGACTAAACCATTACCTCTCAAAGGCAGTTTGTGGTCAGTAGTTATTTTTCATAGTGTAAAATACGATAGATGTATTGAGGTTTGTTGTAGGATAAATACATAGGTCACCAAACTATCAAGGCTAATCAAAGGAGGATCTTTATGTATTACCTGTTTTCTGCTTTGACCTTTAGCTTGGAATTCAGTGTAGTTGGCCTGGATACCTGCTACTTGTATGTCAAGGTACTAGACCTTGGTGCTATCAGCTAGTGTCGTACACATTCCTTCAAAACCATATTTTATCTTAATAATGTGTGGGTACCAGGAACTTAGTAAAATCAAACTGTTGATGAAAATAAGCTGTTAAGTGGCTACAGATGGTCATTGCTGACCGTAAGTTGCAATTTTAACATCGAACAACCCTTGAACATGTTGTTTGAATTGCACTCTGAAATAATGCAGGTTTTTTCCAGGATGTTTTAGAGCTGGTAAAATTGTTGGGAATTTCATGTGGCTGTAGATACATCTCTTTCTATAAAGATGAGTGTTAACATGTTGTCCTGGATGGAGCTGGATGACATTGCATGCCAGATGTTGCTCCTGACTGAAGATGCTGTATATTTTCAGTTTGAAGCTTCTGAGATGAATCACATCATTGCATAGCAAGCACAGCCCTTTCTAGACTGTGTTCACAGTATTGCTAGGACATAGGATTATAAGTCCGTGGAGATCTTACGTAGATGATGTACCCCACCAAACACAACCAAATTTCAGTTTTAAGAGTGTATTTAAAGATGGATGTCTTAGGGCAACAGCTCTGGACTGTGTTTGGAAATCATTCTCATTTTAGGGGGATTCAACCTGGGTTGCTTTATATCACTTCTGAATATATGCCATTACCACTTCAAGTAAAACCTTTCTAGAACTAGTAATGACAGAAGCTTACTGTTGGAAGAGGAACTAGACTGTCCTCTGATTTTTTGAATACGTGATCTTAATTGTCTTTCTGAAATAAAAAGTATATTTAGGGTTTTGTGTTCCTCTAAATCCTCAAGTGCTGAATAGTGAAATGGCTCTTTCTTTGGAGTAACAAATAAGAGCAGTATTATGAATGATTAATCTCTCTAATTTGGGAATGAGGCGTCTAGAAGGTTCAGATAAAACCTGAGGGGAAATACATGATATATCAATTTATAGTTTCCTTTACCAGAAGAACTATGTTTATAACTTATCTTTAGTATTTTGCTACTGAAATAAAAAATATGTGGACACATGCCAAAATAATCTGGACGTGTATCTAGCAGCAGTAGTTTAAAAACAGGCTTTACAAATATTTAAGTAGAAAGAAATTCCAAATAGTCAACCACGTTTTTACCATATTAATTTCAATAAACATTAAAGTAACTTCTGAATCTCTCTTTCCTTTGTCTGTCTGTAAATCTTATAAAATAATCTGCATGTAAGGAGGAATGATAGCTTTCTTCCTTTATTTGGGGGAGGACGTATTAAAAGTATTTAGGGGGGGAAAGAGGCCTTAAATCTTCGGTCTTGTTTAACACGCAGCAGTGTGCATTCATAGTGCTACAGTGCTGTATGAGAGTGCTGGAAACTTCAGGTCTGTCATAGGGAATTGTAGATGCAGGTGATGTTACAAGTAACTGTAGAGAGTGCAGCAAAATGAAATTGGTGAGGAGTTTCTTTGTTTATTTACATATAATTCTTAGTGCATTTCTGGAAAATTGAACAGTTTTGTTTTGGTTTATTTTTATGAGAATAAATACTAACTTTACTGCTTCTGAATTTAAAAGGGACATTATAATCCTGCTACTCTCTTAAACCATCTGTACAAAATATCCTTAACCTCCTGCTAGCCACACCAGTATATTATAATCTTTTAAGAAGAAAATGTGAACTGTTTTAAGTAGCCCAGTTGTATTAAAAAGAATCAAGAATGTGTGAGTTGTCATACTGGAAAAGATGCTCATGTATTACTTTGAGGAATATGACATTATTCAGTGGAATCCAGAGATTTTTTTTTTTCCCTTTGAAATTCATCTAGATGTGTAAATGTCCTTTTTAATTCGTGGATTTGAATTATACAACTTCTTAACCTTCAAAACATTCTCATTAAAAAAAAAAGCTCATTTCTGCTCCTAGAAATGTTTCTTCTCTGTTGAAGATACTTTATCATTGAATGTCCTTGTCTTCTTTCTTTTTAGAAGATTATTCTGTTCAAAACTTCTATCATACAGTTTTCTGTTTGGTTTTTTTTTTTTTTTTAAACTGTTTTTCCTCCTTTTGAAATGGAGCTCTAATGTTTTAGAAATGCATTTCCACCTGGGCTTTTAAGAAAATGTTTTGTGGCTGTTATTCCAGTTAGCTTTCTTACAGCCCTTGACTTCCATTTCCTTATATTAATTCCTTGGATGTGTTTGGGTATTTCCACCTGGACCTTTCTCCTTATAGAATATAGGTTTCATCACAGATTTATTTTTTGCCAGTTTTCTTAAGGGTGGGCAAGAAATTTGCATGCTGTTGACCACTTGATTTTCTCCTGAAGTTGCTGATCTTTGACTCACCACTGCTTTGTCTGTTTAGGATAGTTTCTCTCCTATGCTTAATTTATCTTTTTCTTTTATTTAGGCATCTCACTTAAGCAGGGAAAAATTCCTGCCATATATGGAACTTAACGCATTCTAAACTCAGTTGTCCTTTTTAAGTAGTATCTGATTCTGGAATCACTTGTGCTTGTTTAGTAATTGTGAAACATCTTCAGACTACTGTCCTGTAAACATCTAGAAAAATAAGCTTTTTTAGTTTATACTTGTTGTTGCAGCTAATTTATTGTAATCAATTATGTTCATGTGTTTATAGAAATAATTTATGAAGTGTATGTCTGAGCACTGTGTATGACAATGGAAAGTAACTGCAGATGTACACTTTGCTTAAGTGCTCTGGGAACAGTGCCAGAGATCCTCCTGCATGCTGATAAAGAAGAAAGTCTATTTGATCATCTCTCTTAAGGAGCTGACATTTTGGGAAGAAAATTCTTACTGTTCAATTTAGTGCTTTTTTTTTTGTAGCTATCGTCAACATGAGCGTTGGATTAAGGTAGTTCTTAAAAATGTCTTGCCTGCCGCTGGTGGTAAAGCAGCTTCACGTGAACAGATTAATCATATGGTAAAAGGTGGAGGACTGATGTGTTGAAGTGAAATCCTGGTGAGGCTTACAAGTATAATATTGATAAATTTCCTGGTATCATCTTGAAGTCAAATAGCCCTTGAAAATGAAATGGCATTTAATCAAACTTATAAACAAGAATTGATACAACTTTAAAAACCAGAAGAGGAATGTATTTTGAAAACAAGGCAGCTGTTCTGAATCATGCCTGAGGAGTAAAATTGACTTTCATTTCAGATATTCCAGAGCATTCATTTCTTTTAATATAGCCAGTATCAAATAAGGTACTGTGTTTACATTTGAAAAATGGAAACTATATATATTAAAAAAAGGTGATATTAAGTCTAAAATGATTTCTGATATTTGAAAAGATATTTCTTCCTACAGACTTAATATTGAGTCACTGAAAGGTCCACATTGACATATCATTTGCAAATAAGTATCTCTACTCTGACAGTGTAAGAGCATTCCTTCTACAGTCCTCAAATTGCAGGGATGAGTATCAGTGGTCAGGAACTTGGGAACCGTCTAGAAAGTAATGAAGGGAAAGCTAGAACACTTCCAAACTCACATGCTAATAGGTTATCAAACCTGTTTGGAAAACTTGTTGAACGGAAGAAATATTAATAGAAAGCACTGTGTAGATAACTGTGTAGATGATCATCTGATTGTGTTTTGTTCAAGCATCTGTAAGAGAACATAATACTTGGAACATACCTAAACTTAATTCAGTCCAACTGTGGTAAAAGTTCAGTTGCATTGGCTATTGAAAATACTAGTTATTAACTATGGGGATGCCATTTTTCTTTCAGATCGAGCCTCAAAATATAGCAGAAAACTGCTTTTGGGTAAAAGCTGAAGAAGATAAATTTGAAAATCCAGAGCTGTTTGCAAAATTGGCGCTTACCTTTGGAACACAAATGAAAGGTATGTTCCTTTACTTGATATTATTCTTTTATTAAGTTTAAAGTTGTGCAATGACAGGCTCTTTTATGCTTTGAGCAATACCATGGAATTCATATAACAGCTTCATTGCAGGAAGATGATTTAAAATGTTTTTATTAAGCGTTACAGTATAATTCAAAACTTTCTCCTCCCTCACTTTATGGCACAAGGGGAGGATCTATTTGTAATAATACCTCTTGAAAGTGTCAGGGTATGTTGCAGACAGATGCAAATTTTCTTCCAATTCAATTATAATTAAATTCAAATTCTGATCTTAAAATCATGCTCATCTGCATTAATATTCGTAGCTGGAGCAACTGTAAGTTGTCAGGTTCTTTTAGACATTCCACACGTGGAAGGGTTTGTTGTGTAACAAAAATTTACTTACCCGTGTCATGTTACTAAATCAAAATCCTGTTTAAGTAAGACTTATAATGTAGCAATTACAATATGCGGTTGAATCAGAAAATCACAGCTTTATAATGTTCCTACAGTCATGATTCTGGAATATGATAGTTGAAACCACTGCTCTTTTCACAGTTCTCCTTTTTGTGTCATTAGTGTTTGCTTTCACTTATTTATTTATTTATTTTTTAATACTATAAGCAGCTCTGTTAAGAAGTCTTGAAATATACTCCTTTAAGTAGTATTTAAATTTGTGTTGTGTAATGTAAGAAGCATCTACCCCTCGCAAGTTGTATGCAGTTAAACTGCATTGTTCCTGTCCTTAGTGCATGATGTAAGGTAGTTTTCAAAGGGCTGAGTATGCGAGTGCAGACTCTTTACAAGTGTTTGCATAATACCATGGGAAAGCATCAGATAGTCTACTAGTTTTTGTTGGAACACATTGTGAAATGAGTCTGTTTGACTACTAGAGAGAACAAATACAGGGAGAATAAAAACTGCTGGAGCTTTCATATATCATGTAAATAGGTCTTCTCTTACTGGTTTTAGATGAAAAATAATTTATTTCTCAAACACTTAACTCCTTCAATAGGAGATACAATGACAATATTTCTATCTTGAGTTGGGTATGCACTTACAACTGAATATTGGTTAATGTTTTGATGCTTTAATACCATCCTTAGGTTTTTGTGGCTTTCAGTTGGTCTTTGAGTACTTCTGAAGCTGCACACAGCCTCTTCAAGTCTTTTCATTATTACCCATGGTAAATGGCCAATTGATCAGTATTTCGTATGTGGCTATTTGCCGGTAATTTGTTTCAGGCACTGAAAAGAAGCATGTACCATTCAAGTACGGTTCAATAATAACTTACTCAGGAGCTAATGAGGAAACCCACCAAATGAGAGTCCAAGTAGTGGTAGATAATGAAAGAATGAATTTCTGATCTAGCTACAAATCTTTTGTCCATTTATCAGGCAGTTAGAATATGATATGCTCTAGGGATGCGCATTCCTTGAAGGTGGATGGATTCCAATATAACAAGTGTTCATAGGCCAAATCTGAAAAAGCAAACACACACTTTGGATTTGAAGTGAACGTGTGTACAGACTGTAAGCATTTTTTTTTCCTGATGCTTATTTTGGTTTTACTTGAAGTTTTTTGGCTTTGACAGTTAACAATTCATGTGATGCTTTGTATTTTAACCATAGGGAGTCTTCTTTTGTGATTCAAACCATTAGAATGCCCTCACTTCTATCAATTGCTTGAGGATTTTATTGCTTAAATATTGCACATATTGGTTTCTGATATCCTGGTTGTCTGAATTTCAAGAGTAAGAATTGCAGTTTATACTAATACAGTGTTTGAAAAGTTAACTCTGGTTAAGAGAAGTCTTTCAGAGGACCATAACTTTTCCTAAACCATTTTCTTGAGTTGATTCCTTGATTTATTTCTGAATATGTCTTTCTCTCTGCTCTTACGAAACCCCTTTGAGTTATTTTACAGTTATGGTTTTTTTTGTGAGATAAATACACATTTCTTTCATCCCGAGCTCAAACTGTGTTCAGTGGTCATTGAATCTGAGCCATTAGTATTCTGCTTTTAGAATGCTTCCCACTTCTGATCTAAATGTTCAGATATTACACACAGTAATAGAAAAGCATCATCTACAGTTTGATAAATTCTTGGTTCATAGCACTGCAGTGAGGTTAAAATGATGTGGAGTTTGTCACTGGTTTTAGTGAGATGGCAAGACAGGAAAACCTTTAAGGGAAAGAACCCCTAGCAGCAGATAACACAATGAAATGAGACCCTTTATGAGAATGACAGGTTTCTGCCTTGAGCTGAATTCTTTCATCAGAAATCTGAAGAAATGGTTCTGAAATCCTTGAAAGATTCTTCATTAAAAATGCTGAAAAAATGCTCTTGAAATTTTGACACAGCTGTTGGTTTCATATGAGAAGAAATTCTTGTTGACGTAGTTGCACAGTTCTAAAACTCCAAACAACAGAAATTCTCCGAATAGCTTACTGTGGTGATAGCCTTGCAGATTTTTTTTTTCTGTTCTCCCTTATGTTGTTCTGAGTTAATGGTTGCAGAAAATAACATGCTGTAACAAAGGATGAAAAGACTATTAAAAATGCTACTAGATATTACTCAGGATATTAAAATTGTATTTAAATGACTAGTAGAGAAAGTCAGTATTGTCTGTCTTTGGGTTCAAGTTTTTCTGAAAACCTAAAAACCTACTAAATGTCAAGAAGAGCTTCAGATCATTGAGGTGCAGTACAGTCTCATGTAATTACATTCCACAAGCAACAGTTTTCTGCAAAGGGAAACATTAAATGATATTTGTGATTCTTCCTCACTATTTGCTTTAACAGCTACAGGCAGCTCATTAATCCCCAAAACACTTATTTCAAGCATAATCTAGGATCAAATTTCTTTTCTGCTGTAGTCCCATTTATTAGTGTGGTCTTCTAATATATTACAGGAGAATGATAGAAAGACAAATAGAAATGCATTTTATGTTCTTTTAAGAGCACAGTCAGCATGTAAAGCAAATGAACGGATGAGTGGAAGAGAGCTGACAATTGCCAAAAGCAATTGTGATGACTTAGTGTTTACTCTGTTGTATTTCATGGCATTATGGAATACCAGTGGGAATAGTAACTGAAGTAAAGCAAATGATAGTATACACACTTACTAAAAATTTGTAATTCCTTGTAGGTTGCAGCACTCAAATTTGATCGAACCTCTGAATTCTAGTCATGATTCTCTGGCACAATGAGAATGGAACTTCAGGGAGTTTTCTTATTTAATGCAGTTTTGTTTTAAGATACTCTAATAGCAACTTAACGTTGGCTGTCGCTAAAATAAGTGCTGCCTTGCTACCTGCAAGGCCTTGTGCAACCAAAGCTGCAGGGATGTACTACTTCTGGAGACCAAAGTTAGAGGGAGGGGGCAAAGTCATAAGATGGCGCTTGTGAGGCACAGTTTTCATTAATTAATTAATTAATTATTGCATTTGTCAGTTAGCTGCTTGTAAAACATAAGAAAACTTAATGACAGAGCACCAGGGACAAAAAAGAAATTATCAAATATACTTAGATCCAGATTTCCTTTTAAAAAGTATCCATAAGGTTAAATCTTTACTTGCTACTGTAACATTAAATATTTAATATTGATGCCCCATGAATATGTAGAATATATTTAGTTAAGTTCAAATCAATGCTAACAGGCAAACTGCAGCATTTGGTCTGTGAAATGAGTTCCTGAGCACAGTTAAGAAAACATCTGTTGTATAGGGAACAGTGGAAACATGAAAAAGTATTCCCTTTCAGACTTCACAGGATTTTGAGATCTTGGGGTTAGAACTAGGTTTTCTGACATCTAATTATCACTGCCTCAGTACAGTCTGCAATAGTTTTCTCCATTTTTCTTCAAGAGAAATGCAGATGATCTGAATACCTTGTAAGGGCCTATGACAAATGGACTCCACGGCTTCAAATTTTCATTAAAGATCTTAGATGAGTGTTTTCAGCTTGCAGTTGTGCTTCTAGATGCAGAGATGAAAACAGTGATTATGGTTTCACAGCCCATTTTGGCAAGTAAGTGGTAGTCCAGTTCAGGCACACTGGAAAATGAATGGGCATCTGTGGGGGTCATTAAGGAGTTGGGTGGTATTAAGATGTGTGACAGTTCCTGCATCGTGGGTGGCAGTGAAACACACAGATGTGTATTTCCGTGTGTAGCTGCACAGAGGAAAAGAATGGAAATGAACACCATCTTTATTAATTTACTTGTTTTCTTTTGATGTTGTTAATTCTAAGAGAGAATCTTTCATCATCCAGAATTTTGCTCTGTGAATCATCTGTTACATGGAAGTGAAAGCAGTGATTTTGGTGGTGAAAACATGTATCATCCTTTTACAGTTTGAGTCATGGCTTGAAAAGTTCAGGCTCAGTAGTATTTGGTTTGCAAAATAATCTTATTTCAGTTTTGATATTTAAATAGCAGGAAGGAATTCTCTTGAGCTATTGTTAGCTCAACCTTATATATTTTTTTTCTAACAGTTAATTCTTACCTGCAAGGAAGTCTCTTCAGACAAGTTATTTTTAACAAGTAGCATAGCTCTTACACAATGTGGTTTTTTCCTTTTTAAAACTTGTGTGATCTGTTCTGAGCTTTGTGTGATCACATAAATAATTTCTTAATTAAAAAAAAAAATCCTTCCCAGTTTATGGAGTATAAAGGAAATATGAAATAAACTCCATGAACCATCCACCTTAGCTGGTATGATGTACTGTTTCTTAATAATTGGAGAGAGGAGATCCAAGTGACCAGATAAATGCAGATAACTTTGTAATACTGTGATAATGCTCAGTGTATCAGACTTGCTGCTATCAAAATCACTTTTCACTGTTTGATTGATAGTCTAATTGCAAAACACTACGAAGCAAGTTAATGCCTTCTCCCTAAAGGATCATGTTAATTTCTGGCTCTTGTAATTTAGGATGTGTATTTTGCCAGTCAAGAATGATAGTGGTGCTCTGAAGAAATTAATTATGTGTACAGTAGATCTGTAAAGGTAGTAATTAGTACATAATAGTCTGTAACTACTGGGATTGTTCCAGTACAGAATTCATTATCCATCCAACTTACCTCAAGGGAAAACTTCCCAATCAAGGTTCTGTTGCTGCTTTATGGTTAGACTTTTAAAATACAGTTCAACAATCATTTTGATATGTTTTCAAAATTGAAGTAAGGTTTCTAATAGCTGAGTTGTGTTTTTCAGATTAAGGGAGTCTCAAATGATGTTGCAACAGGTCATCATCATCTTTAGTTCTTCACAAGTTGTATGATACTACAGTGTAGATCTTCCTCCTTTTAGGTCTGCTTGGGATTGTTAGAGCTTGCTGGTGAAATAATCTTTAAAAGATACTTTTTTTTTTTCCCTTCTGCTAGTAGGTCATTGACTAGTGTCTTCTGTTTGCATTTGATTGGGAAATCTTATGAAGACTTTCTTCAGTTCTAATAAAATTTCTTTGCTATACTTCCCTACCTTAAAGTGCTCAAATGACTAAGTTCTAATTAATGGAAATTATTAAAACTTGAGCTGTGGTAGTCTTTTGATTGCCACCTACTTTTGGTGGGTAGGTGGCATTTGAGGTCTAAATGTCAGCGTTCTTGTGAATTATAAGCCAGAATAAAGGGGCTGCTATTCCCACCTACTTTAGCTTTTATTTTCCCTTGAGTGCAGCATCCACAAGAACACTGTATTATACCTTAAATTTGTTTTCCATTGTGAAGAAACCATACCAGAAAATTTGAACAACTTACCCACTTCAGTATTTGAAATTATTCTCCTTCCCCATAAAGTTCTATAGCACAGTGCTTTGAAAGACACAACTATCTGCAATTTCTTCGTGTGTGTTGAGCAGATTGGATCATACAAACCAGGAAGATGCAGTGTCCTTGGAATATTTTGAGGCTTTGTTTAAAATGACCCTTTTAATTTGAACACTTTTTGTTGACACTAACAATGTGTTAATTCTGTACTATCCATGTCCAAGTAAATAGTGTAGTCTTGGTTAAGAGCATGGTGAGCATGTTCAGATTATATTCACATGTAGAATGCACATGTACAGCCTTCAGTGAGGGATTTTTTTGAGGCCTTTTTACTGCTTCTTCTAGAGCCATTAAATGTTCACAATAGTTGTTGTCTTTTGAACCTTATTGTACTTTCTAATTTCAGTTGTGCGAGGTACCTCTATCCAAGAAGGGAATGTAGAACTCAAATCACCTAGTCAGGAAGGATGTTTTAAAGCTCTGTCTTCTGTGTTATACATCTGATATAAAGCAGAGTGATTTTTGATCTTCTGCAGAAAATAGCATGTAATTTTTATCCTCTGTGAAACCACCTATTCTTAAAGGATAATGTGTTATTTTGCAGGTTTTTTTAAATGTCTTTCAGTGTGTACCTCTGCTTGATACTGAGGAGAGGGAGAAGGAAAGACAGGCTAGTTTCATTGGAAGTCAGTAGATACTGTGTGTTCAGTTGATTTCTTCCTTCCCTTTGTCCATGTGGTTAACAGGTATATCTTTCTAACCTGAATTTTATTATCTTAAACCTTGTGGGTGATCAGTTAGTCCATTGAAGCAGGTAGTGTTCTTTCTTTTTTCAGAATGAATGTTACAGCCTCAAACATTCTCAGAGAATGATGTTTGCATGCATTAAATGCACTTTTCAAGTTTATATTCTGATATTGATGTAAATATTTCGAGAGTGATTTTAGCTATGTGCAGCATTCCTCTGAATATTACAAAGCTTGTATTCAGTGTTATTCTTAACTGACAAATGCCAATATGAAATATGCATCCTCCTTCATCAGCCCTTCCTTTTTGCTGAATCTAATAAAGCATTTTTAGTGGGGAGGAAATAGTTTATCTTTTCAGTTGTTTCTTAGTAGAGAGATAAGTGGAAGCCGAAGAGTGACGTTGGTTCACCATTAAACTTGAAGGAAAACTGTTTGCATTCATTTGTGTTTGGCGATTATAAAGAAAAGAAAAAGGGTTTAGTACATTTAAAAAAGGATCTGAATTTGGTACACTAAGAAGCCCAGATCAAATTGACCAGAGAACTTAAAACTTTCAGAGACTTTAAATAGACTCAGTTCTGGCTAAAATTCTTGTAAGACAGCTGCATTTGTAGGTATGAGACATCAAGGCTTGGTTTAATACAGGAATCTCTATTATAAGCATGGATATGTTGTACTAGCTCACTTACCTGCTTTGCTTGAATATAGAAAGAAAAAAAGCACATGCTTATAATGTATTTGTTTCTGTGTTGCAAACTGCAGGTGGCTCTCTTGGTCTTCTGATTAATTCAGGGTGTGTGTGTTTGTTTCTTTACGTCCTTGCCCTCTCCTTTTCAGAAGCGTATGAATTCCAACCCAAGGAAGATAGTGCTTTGCAGTGTAGGGTAACCAAATGTTTCTGTGTGGTACAGGAATTCCATTTAGTTAGATTGCAGGCTTAGGTAATCAGTCTTCATGTCTCAGCTTCACATAGAAGTGAAGCAGGCTGGTTTGTTTTCGTCTTCCACTGCATTTGAAATTGTTGTTCTTTTTCAACAGTGTAATAAATTCAAGTACCATAAAGAAGAAAAAGTGAGTTATTAGTTTACCATTTTTCATCTTTTCCTTTTCAACTCGATTTATCCCGTAGGTAAACTATCAAACTTGGGGATGGAAAAACCTTTGCATTAAGTCAACCTCTTAGCTTAGATTTATATATTTGTGTTTCTGTATTTCTATGTATTTGTATAAGCATTTTTTGATTCTTAAATGATCTTAGAATTATTTAAATAACAATCACAGTAAATGCATAAGAATATACTTATTAAGGAATAATAACAATACTAAAATGGTAAATGATTACCGATGAAATAAAAGCTTTTCAGCTCAGAACTGTCAGGGGTGATTTATACCAGATAATAACACCCAGTGTTGCTATGTTTAAAGTATCAAGAGAAAAAAGAAAGGGGGGAAGGAAAGGCACGTGGTCTTTGTATTCACTTTGCATCAGGTACTAAGGCTTAACTGTAGATGTTCTCTCCTCGATAGTTATACTTCATAAATAAACTTTCAACAGTTACGCAGAGAAGCAAGGTTTCCAAACTGACCTTAGGGATGATGTGTGTAGTTTTGCTGCAGCTGGGCTATTGTTCAGGAGAATCACAAATGAGGCCTCCCATGAATTAGTTGTATGTGTGTTCCTGTGTAAATTTTTTAGTTGGAGGAAGCCACTGTGCTAATGGTAACTGCTCGATAGCACCTGCTCCTGTTGAAGGAAGTGTGGGTCTTTTATGTCAAGAGCATCAGTACCCATTCTGTTCATTACAATACAAAAGGACTAAAATGAGAATAGCGTTCTGAAGAGGCCAAAACAACAGCAAAAACCCCACAAATAACAACCTTCCAATTAGGAGGCAATGTTTGTGCATTTTAGTTATTCGTATTCTAGTTCAAATAGCATTTTAGCAAACTTAAAACTTCAATAAGTTACATGTTTCCTTCTCTATGTGGAAGGTAATTTGTAGCATTGATTCACAAAGAATATATATTTTATTTTGAGAAAAGATGCTGTGTAAAAGAGGTGGACCATTGGTATGACCTACTAGCAATTATACTGCTGTTTGCTAGAAGTAGCTCAGAAGCTGGAGGTTCCCCTGCAGATTTATATTTTGAAAACCACTGTAACAAAAAAAAAAACTTGTTTACTTGGAGTTCCTCAAAGTTTTGTGTTGACTATATTTAACATAATTCTATAGGGTAAAACACAATGTTGTCTGCTAAAGTACAGATAGGCATTGTTTTAAATATTACTGAGAATAAATGAAGGCTTTCTTTTCATACATTACTTTGCTGATGCTAATATTTTGACCATAATTTTTGTCCTTGGTGGACAAATGTAAGGGAACACTGATACTTTTTATGGAGCTTTAGAGGTTTTCTTCATCATGTGACAGTGACTGAAGAATATCCTAGATAAATCTTCTTAGACTTTCTCTGAAGATAGGATCAGTCTCAGTTGCATTACGTTTGTGTGTTATTTTGTTTGCCAGTGAAAAGTGATAAAAATACTTCTTTCAGAATGATCATGCCATAGAGTTGAACAGATGTAGGAATTTACAGGAGATCTTGGCCTGTAGTACACTTTAATTATGTCTCTTTTAGGACTCTGCCTTTAAAAACTTTGTGGGATATTCATAAGCAAAACTATTAATTAGGGACAGGTCATATAGATGCAATTTTTCTGGATCTCCTAATTGTTTTTCCTGTAGTTTGTGTTCTTTACAGGTGTAATAATTAAAGTTAGTAAAAATGTTGGTGTTTCGGTTCAGTAGCTTGGATATCAGCTTGGTTGGCATTACACAAAGAGCTGTAATAGCTGTAGCTTCAGAAAAGTAAATACAAGTAGTCTGTACGTCAACTAAATTATATTCAGATTAAGATAAAAAGGAGAAATAGCTTAAGGTCTGAGATACTTTAAAGTTGCTGGTTTTATTCCTTGATTACTTTGAGGTATATCATAATGTATTCCACACAGTTCCTGTAGAAATGGAGTTAATTTTCAAAATCAACATTCTATCTATTCTGAATCCAGGTCAAATGCTCTAATGTGGAGGTGATTCCTTCAGTTTTTGCTTAATTAGCAGTCCTTAACCCTTTTGAAATGTCACTAGGACAAGTTAGTTTTCCCCACTAGAGACTAGAGGAGCAAAGAAAGATACAAAACAGGAAACCCTGCTTGTTACTTCCCGAACGTATTAATGAAGAACCTCTGCTACTCAGCTTTACTGCAACTTTAAATTAGTAATTTTGTGAAAAACTTCAGCAGTAGAATTTAAGGAAGGCCATTTTCTTTTTTTCTCAAGCGTGACAGTTTTGCTGTCATATTTTTTCCACTTAAGTCAAGTGTGATAGTTTTGATGCTTGAGTAATTTTGGGTATTTATTGGTATTCCTTCAGTCAACTTTGGGAGTTGCTTGGTAATTCTAAAACATAATAAATAATACAGAAGAGGTTCATTAATTTATTTAATAAAATCTGATTTTGGAAATTCTAAGAACTACTTTTTGGAAAGTGTGGTTGGTGTTGTGGTGAACTTCTAGAGCAGTGTTTTGTCTTAGGAGGCTTGAAAGGAAAAATACTGGATTGAGAACAGCCATGCATTGTCTTAAAAGTTCTATTGTATGTCTTTTTACCAATGGTGTGGCTGAGCTGTCAGTTCTGATGCCTTGAATTTTAGGTGGTAACTTAACAGAATTAATGTATTAATTTGTTAGCCACTAGTTGTCAGAATTTAAAAATTAAAATCTTGAAGAGGAAAGGTGGAAAAGTCAATTCTGACTATAAAGAAAAGTCAGGGGGTGATAGCCTCTCAAAGGCGAGTTGTTTTTTTTTTCCCTACATTTGGTGTCTGAGGTCCCCATTAGAAAAGAGTAAGGATCACTAATTTTCACACACAAACATATGCCACCCACATACATATATTCAACAAATTTGGAATTCCAGGCTACTGTATTAGCTCTGGTAGTACTTAGTACATCCTGCACTTACTCTATGCCTTGTTTTTCTAAGGGAAATAGAGCTTTTGTTTGTAGCAGCTTTATCAAGTACAGCAGGGGAAGAAAGGCAGGTTTGTATTTGGAAACGTCTGTTTCAGTCTCCACGATGCGATGCTCAAATAAACTGTAGCACATTTAACGAGCAGTTGAGGACAGAGACACATGTACTAGGCACACCAGGGAAAGAGTTTGTGTACAATGACTAATTAGCATGAAATATGAATACATTCAGGAAGTAGTCTTGATCTATAATGCTCTTACAGAGAGTATTTTTTCTATGAGTTTGATGAAAAAGAATTTCAGAAGTTGAACTGAAAAAAGATTCTTTGTTGAACTGAAAAAAAAAGAAGTGGGTTGTGTTTTTAAACAAATAAAAATCTGTTTTCCTGGAATAAAACACATTCTGTATGCATAGGTAAAAAGATTAGATTGAAAAGAATGCTTTCTCTAATGTTAAAACAGAAAAAATAACTCTCAAAAGATACTCTTCAAGTATTTTTTTTTTTCAACTTAAATTTCCTTCCCAAAAAAATATTAAGTTAGTAGAAAAATCTGTTTAATTTGAAGCTAGTTACTCAGAACATGATTAAATAGCCCATTCCATGGATTTTACAGTAAATTTTGTTAAATGAACTGTTAAAATTATCTGTTGTGGAAATGGTTTCTAAAGTGTAGCTTATCTTTCATGTTGTATTTGGTCTGACTGAGCTGGAGTTAATTTTCCCCATAGCAGTTCTCCCAGTGCTGTGCTTTGCATCGAGAGCTGGAAGGGTGCTGATAACACACCCGTGTTGTGGCTGCTGCTGAGCAGGGCTCACCCAGCACCAAGGATGTTTTTCAACATTCCCCCTGCAGTGGGAGGGGGTGGGTGGACAAGATCTTGGGAGGGGACACAATTGAGGCAGCTGACTCAAGCTGACCAAAGGCATATTCCATATCATATGATGTCAGCTGAAATATAAAGGCTAGAAAAGGGGGGGTGGGGGTGGGGTGGTCATCAGCTTGTCCTCCAGAGCAACTCCTGCGCGTTTAGAGCCCCATTTCCAAAAAGGGCCCAGCCATCACCTGCTGATGGGAAGTGGAGAACAAATCTTTGTTTGGTTTTGATTCCGTGTGTGCCATTGCTTTTCTTCTTCATTAAACTGATTTTCTCTTAGCCCCCAAGTTTCATCTTATCTCCTTCCCCTTGGTCCAGCTGAGAGGAGAGGGGCAAGTGATAGAGCAACTCAGTGGGCCCCTTGTGTCCAGCCAAGGTCAAACCACCACACGTGTAAGAATTATCACCTATATATTCATAAAATATACTGAGAATGAGTTGGAGGTTGGTCACTTGTCACTCTAGGTCTGCATTCTGTAATTCTGCGTAGGATGGTTTTAAAACAATGTCTTTTGATTTCTGATGTGTTATTTGTAGCTGTAGTATGTTGCCTGTACATTTTCTCAGTATCCATAAAGGAAGCTCAATCTAATTACTACTAGATGGCTGAGTGTTGAAATGCAGGTCCTTCATCTGAAGTGAAGCCATGCAGTGGGCTGTGAATTTGTGACCCAAGTGAAGGTGGGAGTTAAAAATAAAGTGGAGGAAAGGAAGGAAACCAGATCAGGTACTTACCAGAAAAGTTTGTGCTGACTATTAAACAGGCTATGCACCTATATTTTAATATCCTGAAAGCTTCCAGCAGAGTTCCAGGAATAACAGTGTATTTGTTTAAATAAATAAAAACCCACTGTAAACAAAGATGTAGTTATAAGCAAAATTTATGGCCTTACTTGTAGCATAATTCTTTGAAGTCTGTATTAAAGAGATGTTCCCTCCATCTTTCAGCAGAACCATAGCCAGTACATACTACGTTGCTTCCTAAATGTACTTTCTCTCTCATTTCTCTTATACAAAATACAATGTGGGGTTGTTTTTTTTTTTATGTAAGTGTAAACTGACAAAATGTGCTCTCATCCGTGCCCTAGTTCCAGTTACATATCATGCTGACTTGCCATGATGTCCTATTTACAATAGATGCTTTCTTCTCCATGCCTGTTGGTTTTATGTGCACAACTGGGTTTTCTTCCTTTACTGTTGACCAATCCAAGATACATATTCCTCATCTGCTTTTGAGATTGCAACTTTTATCTGATTTATAGTTGTTTCAACTGTAAAGTGCTTAGGAGATGCACTGTACAGAGTATTTGCCATCGCAAGAATTTCTGCCATATATACATAGAATAAGGACAGATCTGTTATCTAGATGACTAAAGGTTCTTCAGAGAAAGAGACATCAAAAAGCTATCTAAGGATTAAGAATTAACAATCACGGTATTAAATTTCTGAATTCACTGAGGAGTTAAAAATACTAGATACGTAGGCATTAACAGTGAAGAAGCTGATAATTTTGTTACTGAATTGCTTGTTAATGATCTCTAAAGGACGTAGAGTTGAAATTACAGTTTGGTATGTATTTTAAGTGTTGTGTGTCTTGTGCAGTTGTGAGAAACTGAAACTTCAGCGAAACTTGATTCTTTCATATGTCTCTTTTTTTTTTTTTTTAATTATCTTGGGAATATAATTATTCTTGGATACTATGGCATGAAAATTTCCCAGTGTAATAGACAGGTGAATAAGAAATGTATGGCTGAAAGTCATTCTAAAAGCAAAAAGTCCACATGGTAAACTTTCTGATTTTTGTAAGCCAGTGTGGAATTCTATATAATTTCTGTGTATTCTGAACAGTAATACGTTCATAATAATGGACTAAGTCTTGAGATTTTCCTTTTGACACTTTTTGGTTTTGCATTTAAATCATTTGGAGCATTAACACTGAGATTCTGCCTTCTAAAATGATTCATTTTAGCTGAATTTTATGTTGGTGATATAAAGGTTAGCAGAGCATAGAGTACACCTGCTAAATTTAGAATATACTGTGGATTCTGTATGTGTATGTGCTTAAAATATGTTGAGGTGAATAGTGAAATTTGACTGTTTTGGTAGAGGTGGGAGACTGGTAGCTGTGCATTTCTGGACTATTTTTAGTCTGCTACAATGCAAGTGGCTTAATATAGTACCCTGATAGGTCCCCTAAGACTAATCCTGTAATGTGGAAGTAATTTATCTTTTACATCATGAAGGCAGATAATCGTTGCACATGCATTCAGGGAGCACCTGGGTGTTTTCAACAGTCTTTTTGATACTTGGGCCCCAAAAAAGCTTTTTTTCAAGGTAAATCTGTTGAAAGGTAATGGTAACACATACAACCACATAGGATTGTCTTCAGTCTGGGTCAGCCCAGTATTTTCTCTTCAGTGAGTGACTGAGACACAATTCTGAGGTAAAAGATTAAATGTATGTTAACATATATTAAATGTCTCTCTTTTATGTATATAGGCAGGATTAACTAAATAGTAATACTTCTCAGCTTTTAACAGTTGACAGGTTGTGTTTTGTTTTTTTGACACCTTTATACATGGTGAAGTTTTCATTGTGTTTTGTCTTCAGAGAACTCATGATCTCTTAGCATAAATAACCGGTGACATTGATCTTCTCCCTATTTCAAATAAATGTCTAGTTTTCCATTGTTTCAGTCCTGCTGCTTTCTAGTTTTCCTGGTTTCTTGTCCCCTTTTCCTGTCATTCCAAGTCTCATTAATAGCTAATTTATATTTAATTTCTCTGTGTTTTCAAAGACCACAGAGGGCAAGACCAAACTTGTACACAGTACGCAAATGCCAAACAGTGATACATCGTTGAATGATAGTTGTTATCTAGTGTTGGTTGATCTATCCCAGTTATGGGGTGGGGGGTGGAAATCTCACCGTTTTCATTGTCTTAGCATGGAATCATCAAATGTCTCAATTACTCTTTGTGTTTTGGAGAGTTACATTAGCATGCCAGAAACGTTTCAGGGTCACAGGGTATTGAATCTCTATTGGAATGACCTTAGTTAGAATGATCATTAGTCAGAACGATTGTAAGGTGGAAGGATGCAATACGTCTTCCCTGTGACAGTGTGTGCTGTGGCTGGTCCTGTTCTGAACAAGTCACTGTCCTCCTGTGTATCTGGTTAAAACTCTAATTCTAATGTGAAGGTTACAATAGCCTATATTCGTGACAGTGACATGCAGCATAAATACTTGTGCCCACATGTGATTCGGTTGAAAGATGTTTCACTTACAGATTACATGCAACTAATTAGATTTATTTGATACTGTCCACCATAAGGCCACAACTTAAAACGTGTTTAGAGAATAGTCATTCTTGGTATTTCAGAAATGAGGATAAATGATGCTCTTTGTATTTATCAACTCTCAAAGCTGTGATTGCCAGTCACCATCACAGGGCACTGCTTGCTGGTTATAGAAATTAATGGAACCTATTAAGACAGATTATTTTCCAATTATTTTTGATGCAGTCCTTTTCCCCTGTGAAGTTATGCTTTGAACCTGATGTCTGTGAACATCTCCTTTTGAGTTCTGCTTAATAAAACAATAAATACCAGTGAATTACCAATATTATCTTTTTCAAGTCTACATTAATGGGGAAATAAAATTCCTTTTCTTAAAGATTAAATCAAATTTCTGAAGTGCGAAGTGAATGGACATTACATTGATTCTACAGTAGATCTAGAAGATGGTAAACAAACTGAGGGGTTTGGGATTTAGATGTGCACAAATGAAACAACTTTTCTTGCATGTTTGTTTAAGACCTTGATGTAAAGAAATGCTTCAGAAAGGGAGGGGATCCTGGAATGTGCATTTGAAATGTGGATTTTTCTTTGTGTTTAAATATTTAGTCAGGAACTTGATATGTCAGATAAAATGAAAGAGGAAAAGAAATCAGTTACACATTTAATTTTCACTAAAATTTTAGTCTGTTCCATTAATTACTAATATCTTTTTAACTTGACTGTATAAAGTGATGTTTTGGATCTTAGGATTTTTTTTAAGCTTCATTATTGCTAAAGTTCCTTTGGAAAATGTGATTCCCTAAGTGTCTGTATTGGGAAAGATGTGCTGTTTACAAGCCTAATCAAGGGGAACAATGGTTGAACTATTCATTTAAAAGATTTTTGTTTACTAGACTTTTCATGGTAATAACAGAAAATAGGTTTATTAAAATCTTGATAAAATTATGTTTTTTTTTTTTTTTTTTACATTTTGTTTTACTTTGAAACTTTGTTTTTTATTAAGTCTTGGAGCTTTTCTTTTTCTTTTGCAAGTTGTATTGATAACAGGAGTACCAGTTATCTATAATTATTTTCCAGATTCTGTCTAATCATGCAGTTCTGAGGTGATGATGACCTGATATCAGAGGAAAAAATTATAACTGGGACATTCAACTGTCTAAATTAGAAATACTGTTACAGGCAGCATTTTATTTTTATAGGCAAATGCCTTTTCTGACCCACATAAAAACTTGCTATCTTCAAAAATGGATTGCTTGATCTTTTTGGTCATTAGTCAAGCATTAATATATAGATAGCAGAGACATGTAATGACTCAGTGCCCAGGAAAACCCACCAAGGACAAGCATCTCTTTGGAGCAAAACTTGGCATGTTCACATTAAGCATTGCAGATGTTGAAGCCGTGGCCGTGGCAAAGGGAGAGATGGGGTGAACAGTCCTGAGGCTTTCATCCATATAAATGTTCATGGAGGTAATGAGAGGGAAGAGTTGATGGAGAAGGCTACTAGCTTTTATTCCAGCTTTTTACAGCGCATCATACAATACTGTTAAGTAGCCCCATTGAGGATATTTTCAGTTTAATCATTGTCTGCCTGCTGTTGTTTGATTTCTGATGTTCAGAAGGAGTACTTGCATGTATTTCTGTGACTGTATGCCATGAATTGTTCATATTTGCTTCCTGTCTTTCAGTAAAAACATACTTGCATTGGTCTTTAGTGGGGTGAATAGAAGGGGGCTAAATCAGTGCTGTTTGGTGGGTTTTTATTTCTTGTTTTGTTTTGAAATAAGTGGTTTGTGGTCCAGACATCTACTTTATTTCTAACTGTTGGTAGAAAGCTGAAAGCAACTGCAGTATGGAGTGGCTAAGTACACTTTGACTGTACAACCCCACTGCACAAGTTCCTAATGTAGATTTTCAAATAGTACTTGAAAATTAGTCTAAGTGCAATCATTTTAGGGCAGTTTTAATAGAATAAGAAATAGTTCATGTAGTCACTAAGTGTGGTGGTCAAATATAACAACAATAAACTGTATTATATAAACAAATAATAGGAATATAGATCCCCTGCTATTTTTTTGAAAGAAGTAATTTGTAAAACTAAGTTATGAATTTGTTATTTCTTCCACAGAGCATAATCTGTTGGATTGGTGTCATTTCCTACAGCTTGATTACATTAATTAGGCAAAAAACATACAAGATTGCAAGAGGTTCCATGTTTGTTTTTTTCCCCTCTCTCAGTTCTATTTTTTAATCTTGAGAGCTCAAACTAAGATCCACTTTCAGATCAATTGCTTGCTTTGTAATAAAACTTTTTTTAATGCTGTACCAGGTATTTAGCTCTTCTGATTGCAGAAAGACAGAGTGACAGCAGGAGTGCTTAATTTTACTTCAGGAATTGATAACTGAGTGATTTTTTTAGGTGAACTGAAAAATGCCAGGTGGCATTGGGAATAAACATGAGATCATGCAGCTGCTGACTTAATTGAGAAGAGGGCATCGCGAGCATCTGGTAATGCTCTTGCATTTATCTCCAGATATATAGGGAAATGGTTTACTATTTGTCAGAGTTTTCAGACCAAATGACAGTGAGGAGACTAAAACCGAATTTGGCTACCAGACCCCTTCAGTCTCAGTTTATGCAGTTTATTAATTGTGTGACATACCTGTTCTGCAGGAGAGATGATGTGGTCCAGCAGAGAAGTTGTGGCTTCAGCTGTGTGAACCATGGCGTCTCCCAGAGTGTCTCCTGGGATCCTTTTGAATGTTCTCTAATTGCATTAGTTATAGGATTGGCTACAGAATACCTCCTTGGTCAGTGGTCCATTTAGCTGGCACTGTTGTTTTTTGACTAGTTGCCATTTTCAAGGACCTGCTTGTTCAAGACACTTCTGGGCACGTTTGCATTTCTTGACGATCAACAGGTTGTTAGCACAGTTTGGCTCTCTGATGGAATGAATCTGCCAGAGTTCATTCTGCTGTCTGGAACAAGGGATCGGTCCTATTTTATCTACTTTACTAAACCCAGTGGTTAATGGAAGTTCCCAGGTTGTGTAGGCCTAACCTGTGTGAAATGCTGCACTGTTTCATTTGAGTGTGGAAATTACTTGGCTGCGCAAATGTGTTGGTGTATTGGTGAGGGGAGAGAACAAGTGCAAATTTGAGGCCATGTTATTTTGACTTTGCTTGCTCTCCCCCTTTCTTTGACTTGTATTTCTATTTTTGGTTGCCTCTAGAAGCAACACAGCAAGAGAAGACAGAAATAAAGAACAAAAAAATCATTTGTTTCCCAGTATCATCAATTTAGCTGGGATTGAAGAAGTTTTATTACGTTGCAGTCGAATTTACTGATTGTTTTGTGCTACAAAGTATCCTAGCTTGCTTCCTTTTTCTAGCAAGTCATAACACAAGGGGTGTTTTTTCTTAAGTGAACTTCTCAGTGTAATTAAGTTTCAGCTCTTTAGGTGTACTCTTATGTATAGTTTACATCCCTTGCAACTGTATGTACTTTTAATTTTTTTTCCTGTACGAGCTGTAGATCATTCAGATAAAGGGAGTAAGAGAGCAATTTTTTCTTTGTGTGTTTCCTTTTGCAGCCAGATATTAGTAAATGCAATTGGCAAGCCACTTGAGATGGAAATAACATGAAATGACTCAATTATTTCCTATGACAATACAAGGGTGTTTGTTCACTGTGGGTGCAGACATGCTAGGAATTAGATATTAAGGCTCAGGTTCAGGTAGGCTGAAGTTCACCTCAATTTTTGCTTTCTCCACACTGTGATTTGATGTACTCCTTCTTATCACCCTTTAATTTTCACTGTATTCATGACTGACAGTTTGTACTGTTAATTCTTTGTTAGAAGTATTCACTGCTTCTTTTAAAAAAGAAAGGAGGAGTTTAATGTGAACTGGACATTTCAGCTCAGAGTAAAATGCTTTGACAGCTCCAATACCATTAAATAAAATTGTATGTATTTCTAAAAATTTGTCAGGATGACTTTGAATGCTGTTCAGTAGCTAAATTAATGAACAGGTGTAGAATGGTAATTTGCCAGAGCCACGTGTGCTTACTCTTTTTCCTACAGAAGTACAAAAGTATTGATGGTGGAAATTTTTTATTCCTTAATTACGTCTCTGAAGTATTTTAACATGCTTGTGTATGTACTTCACCATGCTTATCATTAGTCTTGCTTAATATATTTTAAACTGAGATAACATTGTTTAGTGTTGTAATTTTTCTTTAGACCCTAAATGGGTTTCAATCAGTGTACTTTCTGTGGGATTAAATTAGTTCCCAGCTGAAGGTATCACTAAAGGTACACACGAGCTGCGCATGCGGTGTGTAATCTAAGATGAACAGAAAACAATCCCTTGCAGCATGTTGCATCAGCTTTTTCCTCCAACACTGATAAACAAATATGTTGTTACTGACAAAATAGACCTCTAATCTAAATTTAAAAAAAAAAGCAAACAAACAAAAAAAAGTAGGTTATGTAATGTGGGTGTTTAGATCTGTACTTTCTGGTCTTTGAAAAAGTTGCTCTACCTATGTGAGAACTACCGCTTCCCTTTTTGCTTTATCACATTGACTCCCTTTTTCTTTCCCTCTCTGATCTGCTTGCGGTAAAAAGAAAAGTAAACCCAACCAAAACGTTCTGTAGGTGTAACTGGTGTGAGGTAATTATGCATTAGTGGGTATTTTGTCATTTCAATGTAGAATTTTTTCAGTGTCTTCAAAACAAGAAATCCATTCATGTATCTCTGTGTGCGTGCGTGTCTGTGTTCCACATAAGTCCGAACGTTAATGTACGTAAATTTGTTTGAAAAGGGATTAACTTTAAAGAACACAACCAGAGATGTAGGGTAGGGGATTTAAAAATGCTTTGCATCAACATAGCAGAAGTGCATTAGCACTGTCTGTTACCACAGACATGATGATCTGAAATACAAGAGGACAACCTGTCAGGCCCTTTGGAGTCTAAATTCTACTCTGCAAGTGCACATGCTTCTTTCTTGTGGTGAGAAAGTATTTGATCTTCTAGACTCTTTTACTGAGAACTTGTGAAGGAGGTATCTGTCACTTTTTCCAAGAGTGTCTTGCTAGAGTACCTGGCTAGGCTTAACCTCTTCCTGGCAGATTCTGCCATCATTCCAGGACGTTAATGCAGTGGAGGACTGACATAAGCTTGATGAGTGAGTATGTTCTAGGAACTGAAACAGGTGAGCCATGAATTTGGAGGCTGAATTTGGATGAAGCATTATTTAATCTGGAAAAAAGCTCATCGTATGCTCTGAAACAAAAGAGGCAAACTTAAGCAGGGTACTCGGAGGTGGATGGCAGGCTCAGCAAGGAGCTGGGTGTGAGAACAGACGCTGTGGAATAAAGCTTCAGACTTGGAAAGCTGACCTGTTTCTTTCAGTGTCCTATTGCTTAACCAGTCATGGTCAGAATGTAGGGAAATTTCCCCTCTGCTACAGTGTTTTTCTTAAAATATGACCACCTTTGTTATGGAAACCTGGGTATGACTGTCAGTAGCTGTAGGTACTGTTAGTAAGTTTGGAGAAAAAAAAAAAAAGACAGATGTTGAATGAAGATGTAAGCCAGTGCCACTATGAAAGTGCTGGAATGAATAATCGCCACCAAACTGCAAGGCCTGTATCAAGTAATACAGATTCTTTAGCTTTCAGACTGATTCTTCATCCTGCTTTTTTTTAAGTTGCCCTATATGGACTGCTATAAAATATGAATTTTTTTTTCCTCTCTCCCTCTGGTTCTGTGGCATGAAACCAAAAAGCATGTCTCATCTTTAAAGAGGCAGTTGTGAAGAGAGTACCTAAAAAGGGAGGGGAGGTTGGTCAGCAGTAGTATAATGGTTGTGAGATGTATCAAGTAGTTCTTTATTCATTTAATTATGTAGTAAAGTTCTGTCATCCATGGTCCTGTCTCCGTTGATTCACTGCTGAAATGGATGATGTGATCAAGGGAGAGAGCCCCTAACGAAAGAGAGAAGAGTGTGGCTTTTGATTGCTCTGCGATGCTTAATGTTAATCTCAGGGCATGGGCCAAACCGTGTTGGAGAAGTTCTAGTCTAGAGACATTAAATGTCTCTTTCTGCCTGTGAGTCTCAGGTTGGTGACGTGTGTGCATGTTTTATTGTGACTGATGCAGTCATAGAAGCATCTGGTTCTAATATTTCTTGACTTTTTTTTTTTTTTTTTTCTGTGAATTGGCATAAAGCTAACTAGAAGTCTGTGAAGTCTCATGCTTGAAAAGATAACCCTTGGAAGGAACATCTTCTCTAGTCTTTTCCAAATGGAAAAGTTTTAATCTAACCCAGATGTTAAATATTTATAAAATGGATGGTTTGTTAAGTGATGGTGTTACAGCCCTTCAGACTTTAGTAGTAGCCATTGCTTATCATAAAGCTCATGCATGTTTGGTCTTTCATGTTCTAAATGTAGCTACTAGTTTTACAACCACTAGAGGTGCCCTTAAAAAATGGCTGTTTGACCTGTAAGGGCGGAGTTACTGAGTTCTGACTCTGCCCACCTCCTGTGTGTCTCTTTGTATAAAATACTGTATGCTTAAAAACCTGATCCCCAAACCCACTTCTCCTTTTTTGATCCTGTTGCGGCTGAGTAACTTAATACATGTTTTGATTTGAGCTCATTTAACACCTTTGCCCTTGAACCCTTGTTCACAAAGGTGATTCTCTCACTTGCTATGTCTGGTCAAGTGTGTCTGTGAATTACCACTGTAGGAAAAAAGTTACCTTTATGTGAGGTGACATTTGGTACTAAAATATTTATGTTTCTTTGTTTTGTTTCAGTGCTTAATGTTTTTGTTACCTCTACACATGGAAATATTATCTTAGTTGGTTACAGAACAGGTTTGTCTTTAGTGTTCAAGTGACAATTACTCTGAGTGGATTGTGAGGGTGTGTGTCATTCCCTACTTTAAAGACCCAATCCTATATGGAAATTTAGAGAGTTTAATTCTTAAGTAGATGAAGTTTGGAATAGGTCACTCATCTTCTTGAATCATGTCTCACACGTGTCTCAACAGACGCAAATCGAAGCTTTTCAATAGTTTCTGTTGATATAGCAGAACTCAAAATGTTTACTGCCTTCTGATGGGATAAGTAATTTTTAACTCTTGGGTGTTTTTTGTTTGTTTTGTTGAGCACCTGGTTTTATTTCCTTGTTTAATTGAGAACAATTAGTGATGAGGGTGTGATTATTTCATGGAGTGTCACTTTAGGATTTTAAACCACAGTTCATTATAGGTAAAGAGTCAGTGCTGATGAGAATTTTGAGTAGTATCTGTGTGTTACCAGGTTGACTTGTAGCTCAGTCCTTATACAAGTCCAAAGCAAGCTGGTGATATTATGTAGTTAGACTTGCAGAATAGTGGCAGGGCAAGTGTTGTACTGTTGTCAAAAAAATCTTTTCCATTTAGCTTTTTCTGCTTTGGATTTCTTAGAGGTAGCTGGGGAACTATCGTGTACTAGCTTGGTTAACCCTGGTATGAGAATGCCCAAGGTAAACTAATTATTCAAGTGGTATAAACCCGGTAGAATTCTTTTATACCAGATGTTTTCCTAGTGGTTATGTATATAGGGAGAAAATAACTGTTTTCTTGGTTCTGTTTTTTTTTAGAGAGGTTGAAACTGAGGCTTTGTTGCTACTCTTCATGCTAAAAATTAACATGTTTTCTTAGGAGATACCTGTAATGAAACTCTGCTTATGAAATTAGTACAGCAAAAAAACACTGCTCAGAGAAGAAAGAAATACTTAGTCTGCTTAAAACTTGCTCTTAATTTGATTTTTAGGTTTTTCACTTAGTTTTGAATGACTTAAAATGTTAATAAAGTTTAATTGATGTTAAACACATTAAGCTTTTATTCCTTCAGTGCCAAATATGTGATATTTTAAAAATCCTTGCTAATGAGTTAATTTTTCAAGAAAATTTGGTGAAAATTAAGTATGTTAAATCATGCAAAAAAGTCAATGTATGTTTTAAATATTTCAATAGTGTTACTTTCTGTATAATTATAAGTACTGAATTTAAGGCTAGTGGTCCTTGCTAATTAAAAATACACCAATTTATGTGCTATTCCCTTACTTGGTTTTGATCTTTACCAGTGACGAGAGAAGTAATTATTAAAAAACCTACTTTTGTGCACTGTGGTCAGTCTCAAATGATTTCTTTTACTGTTTTGAATGAAGAACTTAAAATGATATTTTGGTTATTAATATTTCAGTAGAGGGCACTCATGTGCTTTGAGGTAACACAAACTCCTTGTATTTTTAAAAGTGCTAGGAATAAACTGGAGCTGAAGATAATGTTTTGCGGGTTAAAATGTATAAATATAATTTGATAGTGCATAGGAAAATTGCTTATTGTCATTAACATTTTAATTTCATGTTCCTCCTAGTTTTGTATATTTGCTTTGTTTCTTTGGCTATTTTACAGCACGTTGAGGCAGAGTGTTCATTTTGCCTTGAACTGATTCTAATAGATGCATTATTAGGGCTTTCTAGCAGAGTTGCTATTAGTCTGTTAAGATTGAACAGTTGTAATAATGAATCAGAATTTAATAAATACATTTTTTTTTTTCAGCTAAAAAGCCAGTAGAAGAATCAGAAGAAAAGAAATCAGTTCAGTCAAAGAAAAAGATTAAGGAATTAAGAATTTTGGATGGAAAAAGTGCACAAAATTTATGTAAGTGATGTGAAATACATTAGATGCATATCTAATTCAGATGTATACACGTGACTGCTCTTACATGTTCTTATTTTGCTTAGATGTGCAGTATTCTTTTTCTAAAAACTGGCTGATGGGAACGTGACTCTTAAGTTCAGAAGAGTTTGATGTGAATGTGATTTGAATTCACTATACATTTTGGGAAAGCTTCAAGTAAAATGGTGTAGACTTAAATGTTAATGAAGTGATTTTTTTTTTTTTAATTTTTTTTATTTTATTTTTTTTAGAAAAAGTTGATTCATTAATTGCTTTAGACTGGAAGTATAATTAAATGATAATCACTGGTTCAGGGAAGGCACAATGTTGGTAGGTTTTGTAGGTTGGGGTTCAGAGGCCATTCCTAATGATTATTTCTTATTAGAGCAATGGAGAAGTAGAGCTTGATGGAGGTTAGACTTTTAAAGAGAAAAATATTAAGAAATAGGGTAATTTAGGTGGTAGTGCTAATACTGTAAAGTGTAAGGAAAACAACCCTACCTCTGTGTGTGGTGGTGTGGGTGTTGTTTTTTTTGTAACTAGCTTCTTCTCTCTTTAATTATGGAGGGCAATCAATCATTAAGAGTAGTAGATTTTTTAAATTTGAATTAGAAATACCAGAAAATGTCACTAGTCCAACTATGCCCGTGGCAAATGAAGTGTGTAAAACCAAATCTGTGCATTGTTTATTGCCACATCCATGAGCACGTTTTCTTAAGCAGAAAATGAACTATGACACAAGTGATATAAAACTTCACATTTTGAAAATCAGCCATAGTAGTTAAGTTGAATAAAGAATACTTGATGAAAATGGCATGCTAATCCATCTGTGCTAGGAATACTTTATAGTTTATTGAATCGGGCTCTGTTGAAATGTTATAGCATCCTAAGATCAAATCCCTTTGAGATATCTTTGAAGGATATACAATATACATTGTCTCTTGCATAAGTTTAATTACTCTAAAAATGGTTAATGTATTTTTTTTCTCTTTGCCCAGCCCTTTATTATCCTTTTGACATGGATTTTTTTTTTCTAGAATGTCATGTAAATATCATTCAGCCAATTTTAAATGCTATTCATACATGGTTATGAAAGCAAAGAATAATAGGTAAACTCTTCTAAGTGGTTGAATATGTCTGTTTAAGTAGCAATGAAGATGTTGTCATTCATAAAAATAGGACTTTATTGCTAGAGATATGTAACACTTCTAGGGAACAACTGAGGCTAATTAACAGTTGTGTTGTTATAGTTTCATTACTTAGAAATGAAATTCATTATAAGTCAAACTGCAGTAATGTGCCTCATCTAGTGTTTCTTTTACATAGAAACCTTAATTGTGAATAATATGGATTCACAAGAATCAAATATCATTTACATATAATCAAGTTATGATTTTTCTGTTGCTAAAGATTAAGTTTGCCTTCTTATATTTATCTTGATCTTTATGATTCTAACTATTTATTACTGAATTACAGCAATATTTTTGGGTTCTTTCCGTTTGCCTTATGAGGAAATAAAAAATATCATTTTAGAGGTTGATGAAAAGAAGCTGAGCGAATCCTTGATTCAGGTATGTGAAAGTATCTCTGGTTTTGTTCATAGCTTGTTTTCCATGTAAAAATGTTGTAAAGGTATAAAAATTCCAGAGCTAGAATACTGTAGAGTTTCCTGGGTATCAGCTACAGGGGTATCAGTTGTGTTTATTCTGTTGTTTATTTCACTTCTACTTTTTAATATAGTTACAGCAGTAAAACTCTCTTCAGAAGACCCTGTACACAAAAGTCCTTTGGAGTTTCTCGCTTCATGAAATTTGCCTTTCAAAAAGAAATCTCTGATAAATCTTGGTTGTTTTTTGTTTCAAAGCCAAGCATTTACCAGTCTCGGCTGCACAAGCACTGCTTAATAGTAGCTAAAACATTGGTGCATTATCAACATGTTTTTGGTCACAAGTCAAAACAGCACCATATGGGCTGCTATGAAGAAAATTACTTTTGTCCCAGTCAGACCCAGTATACCATAAGAAAGGCAAATGTGATAGCAAGGTGCACCAGGTCAAGTATTTCAGGTAGAAAGGGTAATATGCTTTTGAATCATGTACTTCTAAGGCCGTATCTCAAATACTCAGAACATTTCTTAAAAATTAATTAAGAAGCTGAACTTAAAAACTACTTAAGATGGTTGAGGGATGGATAAACAGTTTATAGAAGGAAGCTAGAAAAGATTGGCTTGATTAGCTTAGCAATATAAATAGCTGAGAGGGGTTATGACAGTATGGGTGATGAGAAGGGTGATGTGCATAAGCACTGAGGAGACAAATGAGGTTGCTTAAGTAAAAGGCAACATTTACACCAGAACAAATGTATATGAATTCATCATGAATGCAACTGTTTAGAAACTCAACTGCCTATAATCTTGAAACCCCCGTGTCTTTGGAGCTTTGTCCATTTCTGAAGGGAATGGTGTGTCAGAGTTGTATCTAATAGCAGTGAAATTTAGCTGATAACTCAGAAGAGATTCCTTCTGTGTTTCTAAAGATATCTTTACAAATGTGCTGGGGTAAATGGGCTGTATCATCTATTACATGTTCAGTCTATTCTGGTTTATTTTTATTCTAATCTTCCGACTGAGTTATTAACTAATTTACAAAGCAAACCTTGCTTTCTTTCATGCTTAGCAAAACTTGTACGTTATAAAAATGCACATGTAGAAGCTTCTTTGTTCTAAGTATCAAAGTGGTGAAAGCTAAATGGGTATAGCATAACTAAGCGTATAGAATAGTACTTTTCCAGTTATGCTTCTGAAGTCCATTTCTTGCTGCTTTTCAAACTTATGATTTAATACTTAGCAAAATTAAATGGATTAATCAGTTTGAATACATGGTAGACTATATACTGTTGTAACTCTTCCTTGAGGAAAATACTCTAGGAAAAAATACTCTCAATTCCCAGTGTCTTTGAGGAACTAAGTCATTGAAAACATATGGTTGACAAACACTGTTGTTTAGCAGAATTCAGGGCAATGTGACAGTGAGTAGTGAGTGACAGTTTCAGCCTTAGATTTCTACTTCTTTTTATGTTCATGTAAACCATTTTTATTTACCTTGGTTTTACTTAATGCATTTATCATGATGTGGGTTTATGAAACAGTTTCCTAAAGTACTGACAAGGATTTGATTATGTGATCTACTTTTTTTTTGTGACATAAACCTAACCAGTCATTATTGGTTCTCTGATAGTGTCACTGTGCCTGTCCCTTCTATTTTCATCATATCTTATGGGAATGCATAGCAGTGTACTCTTCGGATGGGAAGGGAGAAGGACTTATATGCTAATAACCTAAATAAGTTAAAGGCACATGTTCTGAAATGTTTTGCTTCTGTGGCTAGTGTTGCAAAAAGAAAAAAGCTTTATTTATTTTTTTTTTAAACTGTAACACATTACCTTATCTTCCAAAATCTGTGTTGTGCTAAAAATCCTATAGAATTGCAATTCCATGTAAACATCTAAACCTGATGGTTCTTCCACCATTTACTTAAGTTTCAGCAAGTGGTTTCATAAAGTAGGAGCTTCTTGTTGAAGAACATGATTTACCATTTTTCTCTTGAATACCTTGGGATCCTCTTTTGTTTGTGTAGAAGGAAAAAAAAAAAATTGTGTGAAGACTTTTTATTAGTTAGTTAGTTATTTGGGACAGGGATCATTGCACTGTGGTGCTGGGTGAATCTCATGTTGAATTTTCAAAAGGTACTACTAAGAAAAGTAGCCTCCTTCTTTGGCCCATTTATTATGTGGTTAGGCAATTACACACACACACAACCCTTAAAAAACAAAACAAAACCTTTTAAGTGCCACAGTTGGAAAGCAGGGGCCCTGTTGATCTAGATCTGGAGGTGTCTCTGCCTCTCTTCTATAGGTATATGTCTCCAACTTGCCCATAACTCAGTGCCCTTTGAAATTCCACAGTTAGGCTTGCCTCCAAGCTGCTACAGTGTTTTTCATCCCATATCCAGTACCCAAAATATGATCTTATTTTTGTTTCTTAATTTTTCCTGTCATAAGTCTTTAATATAAACAAAGGTGATTTTGGAGATTGGAAATGAAGTAAAGGGCACCCTCAGTGTGTGGACAGCCATTGTGTGATCATATCAGCTAGTAATAATTGAATACACTTTTTGATCTCCAGGTTTATGAACCTTTTTTGAACAAAAAATGCCTGTTGACTCCTGTTTGCTTACTTGAATGTAATTGTATACAATTTTCCTTGAAGCATTACATCATTTGTTTTCAGCTAACGTATATATAAGCATTTAGATACACTCTCAACTTTTATTGACTATCTCTTAAAGTATTCTTCAGCTGTAATATAAATATTTGATACATTTAGCATATCTGTATTTTGAGATGTTAAGATCATATAATAAATCATACAATTTTCCATGAGGGCCTGGATAAAATTTCAAGTAAGTTCTAATTTTTTGTGAAGTTCTGGTATATTTGCCATCCAGAAGATCTGTACGCTTTTGAGATACTGCTCTTTCTTTGTGTATGGTGTTCTTAAGGGAAATTTGTGCACAGCAATTTTGAATGTCTAAAAGATTTTAATTTTACTTTTTTTTAGGTAGTTTACACAGACTAGTTATTTCTGGATGATTATTTTATGAGCAAGATGCAATCAGGAGGGGAAGAAAGAGATTGTAGATAGAGTATAAATCTCCAGGGCCTGATGGCATCAAGGAGTTTTGTCTAACTTTTTAATACTGAGAAAACAGTCTTCAAATGGGAGACTGTAACAGAGATGCTGATGTCTGTATTAAATAATTGCTGATTTGATTTGATGTTTATATAGTGTTAAAGCTGTGTAAATAAAATAAGCTTCCCATAATTTCCTCACGCATTTCCATGTTGTGGTATTTTAAGTGTGTTATTTTAAGATCTCAGCTAGTTTAATGTAACAAATTTAATATAATGCCTTGTTTGTTTTAGAACCTAGTGAAGAATCTTCCTGAGCAGAAAGAACTCAATGCCTTAGCTGAATTAAAGGATGAATATAATGATCTTGCTGAGCCAGAACAATTTGGAGTTGTGGTATGTATTGGAGAGATTGACTCAAGAGTTTCATTTTGCTGATATGTTAAAAAGAAGAAAAAAGATTGAAATTATTTTGGTTAGTGTTTTTCCAAGTCCTGCAGTAGTAAAATGTTATCATTTATTTATTGATGTGTAATAATCTAGTAATCTTTGTAAAGTCTCAGGTGTTTCTCTGGAAGGAACTGTTCTGTGCAGTTAGGAACAGCCAGCACTACTGTGCCAGACCAAATCTTTTGTCCAGCTCTCTGGTCCTGTATGCAAGTCTTGTATGTTTGTTAAGCAGTTCTGGAGAACACTCTAGGTTCAGACTGTTGAATTTCAAACAGTTCCTAAAAGACCAGTGGCATTAACAACTGTATCAAAAACTGTAAACAGCTGAAAGAGTTAATATGCACATATCATCTTATGTCATGTTTCACCCTTTGGTTAAAAAACCAAAAGCGTGTGCATGTGTATATATAAAAATATATGTATATTTTTTCTTTTAACTGTGTATATACACATACAGATATGTATGCATATACATACAAAATATGTATGTGTATAGACAAACACATAGAAACTTGCAGTAGTGCTGTAGAAGAGGTCTGGAGCTGGAAGGTGTATTATCAATCTGCCATCAAGCGGCACATAGAAGAAAATCGGGATCAGGTCCAGCCAACATGGGTTTAGGAGAGGAAGGTCCTGCCTAACCAATCTTATTTCCTTCTGTGACTGGG
>JANIJG010025473.1:68153-86746 GCA_024611175.1 Megaceryle torquata
GATTGTGTTGTTTGTTTTTTTGTTTGTTTGGGGTTTTTTGGGGGGGGGTTTTTTGGTTTTTTTTGTGTGGTTTTTTTGGGTTTTTTTTGTGAAGAAAACCTTAAAAAAAAAATCTACTTCCTTCTTTGCCACATGTTTTAGCTTCATCTTGTTTGGATGAGTATGAATTTGATAAGTGAAAGAGGGTAACTGATAGTCTAGTTTCACTCTCTGTATATGAATTGGCTGCAGAATGAGTATAAAAAGCAGTGAAAAAACGATTTTTTTCATAAGATGTGAAGTACTGAGATATTACAACACAGGGAGAATGTTTTTGTTCATATTTGGGAGATTATTTACCTCCAAATTAGAAAACTGCAGGTTAGAGTATTTTTTTTACCACTACATCTAAATATAGCAGAAGAGAAGCATGTACTGAAGTTACCAATGAGTAGGTATTGCATGTTAACTGTATTAGTAAGTTAGCAAGAGTCCTTAGCGCACTTTTTACCAGAGTGTGAATTCAAGTCAATTTGTGTTTTACTGCTAGGTATCCGAAAACCACTCGAACTGAGAGCTATAGGCTTGGGGTTTTTGCCCCTGATGGATAGTTTGCTGGTTTGTGTGTTTTATTTTTAATCAGATGCCTGTCAGTTAGGTTACTTACTCTTTTTTCCTCATTCTTTTTATGTATCAGTATAATTTCTTCCTTGTAATCTTTCATTCTGATTTTGGCTGGCAGTACCTTCCCAGAAAATGATACAACTATAAATGAAAGTCATTCGGGATACTATCAACTGTGTGGGTCTTTTTACATACCTGAGGATCATGCATTTACCTGATTTATGATTACTTTTGGATTGAAACTAAACGACCCTTTTATTATTTTTTAGATTTTATTTTATTCACTCAGTTGTATTGAACAAGCCAGAAAAATATCCTTATTTTCTGACAGTACTAATATAGTCATGATCAATTTTATTTTGATTTGTTCATTTGAAGAATGATAGACAACAAAAAGTTGAGAAGGAATTTAGAAGTATTTAATGGAACATTAATTAGAAAAAGCTGCTCAGGCAAACATCTCCAAATGGTGATGTTTGCCTTATTCAGGGATTAAGTTTCCTGAAGCTTGTTTGCTTATTCAAGTTTACCATCTGGTTTAATAAAAAAAATACTACATTTCCTTATGGGTAGTGTTTCTGTCTTATTTTTAGAGGCCTCTGACTATGTGAATACTACTGAAATGCTGGTTTTGTTACCAATTTTGATTTAATTGAGCAATCCATTAAAGTGGAAAAAATGCAGCTCAACTTTAAGCATTTTAATCGACTGAAGTCCTTTTCCACTAGGTGTCGAATTAATTTCAGAGTTTTGCATTATTAATACTAATCTTAACCTTGCCGTTAAGAATACGTTTAGGAATAGAAGATGACACAAAGACTATCTTAAGTAATATTTGAGATGTGTACCCTTCTTTCTATGCATATTTAGGTATGTTAATTGGATAATCACTGTGCCCATCAAGTCTGATAAAGTTTGGAGTAAGTTGTGTAGAAAAAACCATACTTAGTAAATGATTAACTTATTAGAAGAGAACAATTAACTTAATATTCAGCTGATATGTAAATGAAAATTAGAATTGCTTTTTCATTTAGATGATATGTTAAAATCAATTATATATTCAAATTAGTTATTGGAACTGTTTTTGAAGTTATATCCTGGCATCAAAAAAGGCAACACAACTTCATGTAAAGAAAAGTTTGCATTGATATTGAAGTAGAAAGAGAGAAATAGATTAATTGCATCAGCTGTATAACATTAAATTAGCTAGGCAGAGTGTTCTCTAGTTTTTAAATGTAAAACTTTTGTGTAAGAATTAATGACATGGGAATGGTTGTGACTTCAATAATACTGCCTTTCAGTTTCAGTGCCAGATGAACATTTTAAGTATTATAAAAGCTTAGGTGTCATTTATGCTACCAAGTGTGAATACCAAACATTTCTTGTCAACTTGGGGGAAAGGCTGAGAAGTAAAGTAGTAAAACTTTTGCAGTGTTAGTGGCATTTAAACTGAGAACTTGACCCACTTTAGTATCACCAGTGAGTTTTGAACTTAAGAAGAATGTTACTACTCTTAAAAAAAAAAAAAAAAAAAAATCACCCTACAATTATGTGGTACAAATGTTAGTTAATAACTTTAGGGAAGCAACAAAATAAGTGACTGGAACTGACCAAAGAATTCCCTTTCTGGTGCATGTTCTGGAAAGTGGGAGGGTTTTCTGTGCTGGTTTGTAGCGAATGCAAAAAGTCCTTCATCTATTAAGTACTGGGTTATCAGCGATTTCATTAATGCAAGAGGGTTAAGTTCCACTGGGTGGTTTTACAGACTTGCAGATTCTGTGACCCTTTTTTGCTGTATAACCAGGATTAGCTGTCTTGAATGGTTTTGCTGGGAAGTAGGCAAAATGAGAGGAATTGTACCAGTTTGGAGTCATTCGGTCATTTTTATTTACCACTCATTTTGCCTCACTGTAATTTCTGGAGCTAGTGAAGAAATACTCTTTGTAGTATGTTGCTAAGGGAAAAAAAAAAAGAGGCAACTTTAATATATTACAAGTAGAAGGCTGAGTAAGTTATCCTACTAAGTTGACAAATGTGTATTATAGGAATGTCAGCTTTTTTCCTTAGCAAGTGACCCATATTTAATTTTACTTGTTCTTTTTCTCCAGTAACCTTTGATCCTGGTTTTAATACAGGGCTTGAGAATTGAATGATGATAATAAAGAGTAAAGGATGGAATAAAGAACTTGATTAAGTATAGAATTTAGACAAGGATCTTTATAAAAGCCTAGAAGGGGAAATAATGACATGTCCAGTGCTTCTACTTAGCTCAAAAAGAAATAGCAATTTTCTTGCTGCTTTAACTGTTTGAGGTGGAAGCTGATGCTTGCTGTTACATCATCTGTTTAAGTGTGTTATTTTTTTCTGTGTCTTTGACACCGATTTTGTAGGACTATTTGACCTTTTTCTAAGTGAGTATGATCTGTGCACCTTATTCATTTTTAGAAGATTCTTCTAAGTTCAATATTTTTATCAGCCAATGAACATGTTTATTCAGAAACATGCATATGAAAGAGAAACCAGGGCAGCGTGGGGAAGGAGGAGATACAGTACCACTGGTGGTCATCTTCTATTGATACATAAAGAGTATAATCTACATAAAATAATACATGTAAAAATGTTTTGAAGTTTAAGGAAACAACTCACTTGAAACAGGGTTGGGTTATAAAATTGTCAAGATACTTCAAAAATATTGTACAGATCAGCAAATTAAAACTTAGTGCTAGTTTGGTAGTCAAACTACCTTGCAAAGCAAATAAATGATCAGTGTTCCATGATGCTTCACTGTGTTAAAAAAGGAAAGGAAGTACAAATTGTTTGGTGTTGTAAAGGATTATTCTTCACAAATGTTTAAGTCACACTGTTGTGTTGGCTTATATGTGATTTGTTGCACTCTGTGTACAGGATCTAAAAGCTTTTGACAACTTTCTTCTTTGCCATTTTGAGTATAAACAGTAATTGGAGATTGTTCTACAGAAGTACATTATGTGATTAATTTTAATTTCCAGCTACTGCAGCTCAGTGAAGGTAGATGTTTCCAAGGCAGGTGTTTTCACTATGATATTTCTGAAATGCGGAATGATTAGAAGAATAATGCTTCAAGACTTTGCATGATGTTGGCTTACAGAGGCTCACAGAGAATTTTATGACAATGGACACGTATGAAAAAAGATTGCAGGTTATGCTGAAATGCTTCTTTTCTGATCCTTTCCTATTCCTCATTCCAGTCTGATCATATGAATTGTTTCAGACCATCTGGAATACCTTCATATTTATGTTCATTTTAGTATGAATTCATCATTATTCAGGCTACTCAAGTCTTTCCTGTGAAAGTTATAGCTGTTGCTTCTGGTAGCGGTCTGGTAGATAATACAGTAGAAAAATAATGGTTTCCCAAAAAGCCATGGTAAAGCTTTGGGGCAGCAGAGATGTGAGCACATAAAAATCTTTCTGTTTTGATAGTCAAGATCTTATTTTTCATGTAATAAAGCTTCTGTTCCTGAGGAACAAAGTGCTTCAGGAGCACCACTGATAGTTAATACACTAGGGGAGAAATCTTTTTGTGTTCTGCTAATTGAAATTAGGAGTTAGATTTGAAAGGTAGTCATTCTTGCATTTAAGTGAAAGTTGTTAAGTGGATTAAAAATTCTCAGTATATATTCTTCTCTTAAATTTAAACATCTCTGGTGAATTGTAGTCTGCTGCTAAGTAGGAGGAAGTATTACTGATCACTTGTGCAAAACATAAAAGACATGGTCATATTTGGGTAGCTAGTCTACTGAAATTGGTCTTTGGGATTTAATCTAATGAATCACTAAGTTACTTTTCAGTGTTTCTATCATTTACCCTGTTCAAATGCCGAGCTTTATAACCTCCCATCTTTTTATCAGAACAGAAAGGAATTAGCTCTATAATACCTTTTCTGCAAAGTGTCTGAAACATTAAGTTGATAGCATCTTGGGTGGCTGTTTTACAAAATGTGTTTAAAGGGACAAAAAGATGAGGATGAAAAGCAGGCAGTCTATTGCCTACAAAGCATGATGTCATGGGATCAGAACTGAAAGAGTATGCTCCAAGTATATCCTTCCTTTAGTATCTTTAGGTATATTCCTTTTCATATAGAACTCACTGTCATGAATCTCATGCAAAACCTCTTTATCCGCCTCCTGAATCTGATTTTTCTTTGGGATGCACAGATTGGGGCTTTTTGATGGTGTGAACTTGGTAAGTCCTAAATCAGATATATACTATAGTGTATCTTTTAAAATACTGTTGGGTTTATTTGGAATCTACCAGTTCTGGCAGGTTTCATATTATTTATTTTATAACTTGCTGTAAGTGTAGGTAATAACTGTGCAAAACCAGTTTGGGTTTCATGTTAATTAAAAACTGCAAAAATTAAGGCCTTGTTAAATGTAGCACTGATGTCACCTGTAAATATCACAACAGCTTCTGTCAGTATGCTGGCAGAAAATATTTCATGAACTATAGTACTAGTGTCACTTGGTCTTATACAAATACATGACCAAGTGAAGCTTGACTTCCTGTGTCTCAAATGCACTTAGATATTCCTGTGTCTTTCCACAAGGGTCCCTAAGAATTCATTGTGTCTCTCCCAAGAGCAAATAGAGAGATATGTGTCAGCTCAGTAAGAGACTCTAAAAATGGAAAGTATAGTTCTTTAGCTTAATCAGACTGAAGTGTAGCTGTTTGCATTTGTGCTGGTATCCGCACAGGCACTTGAGAGATGGTTGTACCATTTCTGAAGAAAGAGAAACTGACAAGCTTCATTTTAGGAAACTGGTAAATATCAGAGTTCTAGGGTAACTTCTCTGGAGATCTGAGGAAACATTTGCCGCGTGTACCCTCATGCTGATCCTTGGTGGTTCTTAACTGGTAGAACTGGCTGACATTTCCTTTGCTGGGAGGAAGGGTTTTGGCAGCGTGCTTCCATTGCCAGTGAGTTTGGAATTGACAAGTTCAAAGGTTTGGTAACACAAAGCACGTTCGTATTTTCAATATATTTTCAATATATTGCTTTGCTGATTTTTTTTTTTTTTTCAGGCTAAGTGTATGGTTTGGTGTAAAATACCTGTGGGCAGGTACGGATTCTTGGAGATACAAGACAGACAGTGAAAACACAGGAACTGTAGTCTTGCTGGCCGCACAGTTTGTTTTTTTTTTAATAAGCTGTTTTGAATGAATAAGCTTTTGGTTTTTTATGTCCTGATTTTATGTTTCTTATTTTGTAGATGAGCTCAGTGAAAATGTTGAGGTCACGTCTCAATGGGATCCTTTTCAAGCTTACGTTTGAAGAGCATGTCAATAATATTAAACCTGACATTATGGCAGTTACATTGGCTTGTGAAGAGCTGAAGAAGAGTGAAAGCTTTAGTAAGCTTTTAGAGTTAGTCCTGTTCCTTGGAAACTACATGAACTCTGGCTCCAGAAACGCACAGTCCCTTGGTTTTAACCTCAGTTTTCTTTGCAAGGTAAGATGAAACTATAGAACTTTTAAGTGCAGATTTGTGAAACTCACAGCACATGAAAACTTACCCTAAAGTGTGGAAAACATTCAATCACTGGAGTTTACTGACTGCACCTCTGTTTTTAATAATGGATAGACAAACACAAAGTGAGCATTTTTAGGATGGTCCACTGCTACAGCTCTTTTTCTCAGTACAGTGATGATTTAAGGCAAGTTAATTGTAAGTCTACTCTGGCCTTTCTGGAGGATGCAAGTAAAACAGCTTTTTTTGATCTGAATTTGTTCAACTGTCATGTCAATAGAATATCCATGGAGCTCTGAATATGTTAAATGGCTGTAGCTGCTCATCTTTATTCCCATCTTCTACTCAGCTATCCCTCAGGCAGTGTCACAGCAGTATTTGGGATTAAAGATGAGCATTGTTAACCTAAGTTTAACTTCGATTGTGGTGTCAAAATACAGGCTTCAGTGAGAACTTCAGAATCTATAGCAGTCAGGATTTTATGTGCAGTGTGTGTTTCTTTATATGGTAAGAATTGTGGAAGGCATTGGCCTGAACTTGACTGTCTCAGTTTGTCAAGTACCTTTGAAAGTATCTTTAAAATAAAGATCTGAAAACAGATTTAAAAAAAAAAAAGTTGACATAAGTCTTGCAGAGGAATTTTGCAGGTTGGCTTTTTTTTTTTTGTGGCTTGTTTTGTTTTGTTTTGTTTGGGGCTTTTTGTTTGTTGTTTTTTCTTTTTTGTTTGATCTAATCAGAGGTTCCAGATTGCAAGCCCATTTTTTTTGGCACCATGGAGCAATCTGGTGTGTACCTCTAGGAGATTCAGCCTTGGGGGAAATTAATACTTCAAATACCCAGTAAGTGTGATCTGACTTATTTCAGTAGAGAAGGACTCTGCTCCCTGTAGTGCAATACACAGATGTTGTTAATGCCAGATAAAAGAAAAACCATCACCTGAGAAAAAGTTTCATTCTTTAATTATTTATTTTATAGGGAGACCAAGTTGAAGGATTTTTTTCATAGCTCTAGTGCTGCATTTTCTTTTCGGTGGTAGTGGAATCTAAAGGGAAATGAATGTTTTAAGTAGAAAACGACTTGTTAATGAGGGGGAGGGGAAATGATGACTGTGCATGAAGGGTACTCTAGCATAGCAGAGATTTGAGAAGGTATTCTTGCACTCCAGGTGATAGATTTATGAATTGCTGTCAATGCAAATCCCACAGATGTTGACACAGCTAATGTGGATTGACTAATCCTGCAAATTGTTCTCTACTGAACTGAATAATTGCTGAAGCATAGCTATCTGTGCTTACAGCAAAATTCCATTTACAATAACTGAGACAAAAATCTATGACTATTTAATTCAGCCTTGCCTTCAGAAAAAAAAAAAATCTATTTAACTTTTTTTTTCTTTTTTGAGATAGATATTTCTGAGGGAAATATCCCTGCCTCCACCCCCCATGAGACTTAGAGAAACATTATCCATAATAAAATGTTGATTGTGCTGTTGTATTTAGGTATATGGTGTATTATGTTATAAGGTGATGTTTAAAAATAAAATAATCATAAAAGTAGTGATAGTTTTTACAGTAACGGAGGAATCATAGAATCATAGGGCTTGGAAGGCACTTGTAGAGATCAAGTCCAGCCCCCCTGCCAAAGTGGGATCACCCAGGGCAGGCCACACAGGGACGCGTCCAGATGGGTTTTGAGTCTCCAGAGAAGGAGACTCCCCAGCCTCTCTGTGCAGCATGTTTTCAGGCTCTGTCACCCCCTCACAGTAAATAATTTTTTTTCTTGTGTTCAGTTTGTGACCATTTGTTCTATCACAGGGCACTCTGAAAAGAGACTGGCCCCTTCTACTTGACACCCACCCTTCAGATATTTGTAAACATTAATACAATCCCCCTCAGTCTTCTTTTCTCCAGGCTAAACAGCCTCGGGTCTCTCAGCCTTTCCTTATTATGAGATTTTCCAATTCCTTAATCATCTTTGTAGTCTCTGTTGGACTCGCTCTTCTAGTGTTTCCCTGTCTCACTTGAACTGGGGAGCCCAGAATTGAGATCCTACCGAAATCTAGACATGAAATTGTATCTAATAGCTCTACATATTCTATCTTCAAGTTCCACTAGAGGAATTTGGGAGCCTTTATTTTGCATTTTGGTAGGACCACTTTAAAGCTTAAAAATTACTAACTTATTTTAATATTTTAGGAAATATTTTTCCCCTGTCTTTCTTTGTAAAGCCACAATTTACAATAGGATGTTAACATTTCAAAGTCACTGTTCCAAGTGATAATCTTGGTTACATTGTTAGAGTAGAAGTCGAACATAACATGTCAAAGGAAGCTTGTCCTAAGTTTTGTTTTGCCTGCCTCAAAACCTGCTGCTTGTTTTCTTTCTAAGCAACTTTAGAACAAGGAGAAGAACTTCTTACCAGTACTTGTCTAAAGAAAAACCTGCTTCAGTAGGAGTTATTTTAAAATCAAATAAGACCATCTGGCTTAATATTTCAAAATGTTGGTCATATCTTTGTCTAATTTTTTGCCCTTTTTTAATTTGACTGTCCCTGTAGGATACTTGACGGGACAAAGTAAGATAGAAATTCAGCAACAGTATTACTCTGAATATTGTTGTTCTGGAAGGACTTCAGCTGTTATGTGAAAAGAATTTATAATAAATCTGTCTAACTGTGACTCCTATGTTAGTTTTCAGCTGTTCTTTACAGTAGACTGATGTTTTGCCTAAAGACAAGGATTTAAGCCTCTGAAAAAAATAACCAGAAAACCTATTAGGATAAGGGGAATCAAACCAGTGGGTAGTTCAATCAATGGTTTTTAAAGGGTTGTTTTGTTTCTATGGTTTTTGGGGTGGGTTGGTTGGTTGGTTTGTTTGTTTTTTAGACCAGTGATAGCTACTGTCTTGAATGTCAGTGGACTTTCTGCACATGATAAGAAAGCTTTGAAAGCGTTGTTTTGTTTTGTTTTTTTGAGCCAGCTGTCAGCAAGTGAGAACAAATGTCTATGTGTACACATTTTTATGTGCAGAATACGCAAAAGAGATTTTAATGATGAGGGATCCTCACATGATGAATTCACTTTTCAATAAAATGTGATTTTCATATTGATTTTTTTTTCTTGTCATCCTTGAACAATCTTAAAACTAATTGCCTGTTTAGTAAATGTAGTACTTACTTTACACGATCTGAAAAAAAAAAAGGGGAGAAGAAAATAGGCAAGTATTGATCTGTAATAAATGTTTGTTTTTGTAAAATAAATGCTCTTAAAACAGAGCTGGTCATTTCATACATAGGAGTCTGTTACTGTGTAACAACTTCTAATAAAACATGATAAAGAAAACAAAGCATGAATTGAAACTGGTCATAGCTAAAAAGCTACTGCCTGTATAGTAATTGCAAATTCTTAAAACCAAATTATTTTTCTGGATGTAATAGTGCAGTGTATGGTGTTACTGAAGAAAGAAATGATTTGTAAACTACCTTTGGCAAAAGAGAAAGAACTTAAGTTTCTTCAAATGAGAGAGATCAACATTAGAATTCGTGCGCTGTATCAAGACTAGCAAGGAGTGCAGCTACTCTGATGTATGCACTAGAGCATTCAGGATTGCCTGGAGTGTTAAGGGCTCTGTGAAAATAAAAATATGGCAGAAAAAGTGGTAAAGTTGAGGCAGTTTGCTGTAGTAATTTACCTGTAGTGAATCTTTTTATGTGTTGCTGCATTTGATTTAATACATACAAATGATCCTGCTGCTATTCTGAACCTCCCTACTGCAGCGTTGCTGTCTCTTAGCAAAGACAGGAGAGCCTTCATATTTCTACATGTGAAGGGAGATTTTTGTTATATTGATCTTAGTTCTGAGCTACAGACCTAAACACTGTACTCTGTATATTACTTGATTTGAATGGGTGTGCTGTATTATGCTTTGTGTATATTAGTCTTTAATCTTTTCCCAAACAATGATAGCATTGACCACTTAAATTGATGCCTCAACATTCAGCTGGAAGCTGCTTTCTGAGCTATGCTGACCTAATGGTTTTGGGTTTTTTTTCTTTCTTTCTTTGCTTTCATTTACTAAATGTGCTATTCCCAAATTCTCTTTCTCCGATAAAGAGAGGCCATAGAATCAAAACCTGTATTTGACAATTTTAACACCACACTGTCTTCAAAAATAAATACATCTGGAAAAGCTGAAGTCAGTGACATGCATGGTTAATGTTTTACAAATGCTCTATGTACAGACACTGCTCTGTAAAAACACTCATGGACCAGTGTGTTAATGCTACTAAAGATGTAGAAGTGAAACAATTTTTTGTATTGCAAATGGTGACTTGCATTACTGCTTGTGAGTTTTGTTGGTGTACCATGTCTCGGGGAACTACTATGAGTTCTCTAATGTGATAATGCTTTGAGAATTAAGAAGGTGAAAATACAGAGGGCATAATGCAAAAACATTAAAAAAGCAGGGCATTTTAAGATTCACAAACTTGTTTTTCTTTATGTATATTTATTAGTCAGGAAGAAAATAATTTTTGTTTGTTTGTGTTTTTTTGGTTTCTGGGTTGGTTTTTTGGCCTTTTTTTTTTCTTTTTTTTTGGGGGGGGGGTGGGGGGGTTGTTTTTTGCTTAACATGCCTAGGTCACTAGCAAGGAAATTTTGTAAACTTCTCAAGATAGAACTCTTTATACAGCCCATGTTTTATTTTGCTCTGGCTTCTGTACATACTTACCCACAGCTGTGATACAGGAACGTTGGTAAGACTATGAAATGGGTGTCATTTTTCTTTTTTTGCTCCCATATGCACCCCTAATATCACTTGGGATTTAGAACCCCTAGAATATTTCATGGAACTATGTGTTTTGGTTGAATTGTCTGTTAAGATATATTTAAAAGCTACCATTTAGTTCTAGTCACTATTTACTGTAAATCTTAGCTTCAGTTATCATCTGTGAAAGTAATGAGTAGAAGTGCAAGGAATGAAAAGGGGGGAGGGTATATACTGATTTTTAATTTTTTCTTTCCATGTTTTGCTCTTAGGCTGCTAAGCCAAGTAGGACATTTTTTAGCTCAGAACACATTGACTAAATGTGAACTGCCTGAGGGTGTTTTGATGAGAAAATAGATACTTAGTCTTGATTTTCTGTTTATTAACCTTTTAATGTAACAGAGGCCCTAAGTGTATTTTTGTTTTTGATTCTGTCATCTTAAATGTGACCCTTTCCAGAGCTCTTGCTTATAAAAGGATGGTTTAACTTTATGCTGAAGTACAAGAATAGTATTGTTGATTCTGTATTTACATGGTCATGTTGTGATGTGCTGTGTGCCAAGTCCTGCAATTGGGATAGGTTTCAACTGCTGCAAAGGCAGCCTTGACAGTGGGAAGCAACTCCACACAGAAATGAAGTCTGTCCTAGTGATAAAACATGAGTCAGTAGCATGCCCTGGCAGCTTCCTGAGCTTTATTGATAGGGCCAAAGTCAGGAGACCATAAATAGTGATTTTTTTAGTCTTAACTCTGGGTTTTTTTAGGTTGCTTGTGGAACATGGTGTTCAATATGCTGTACAAGAAATCTTTTTGGTTGATAAGCATGAGTGGAGGACCACCAAGCTGGTCAGGGGCTGGAGCACTGAGGAAGGGTTGATGGAACTGGGCTGCTGCAGCCCAGAGAAACAAAGGTTGGGGACACACACACACACCTGTAACAATCTTCCTATACTGTGTTACTATAAAGGTGGAAGAGAGCTTTTAGTAGAGTTTTACAGCAAATGAGTGAGAGACTGGGGTCATAAATTGAGACTAGGGACACTGTAACTGGGTATGAAAAAAAGAAATTTAAGTTCTGTGAAAAATGACTCTTTAATTAAAATACCCAGAATTGTCTTTTCTGTAAAGTAAAACTGTTAAATTTCTCCCAATAATGGAGACAAAAAATTTACCCTGAATACAAGTACACTTTGTGAATGCAGAGAATGTGAAGATGCAGCCATGTTGCTGTCAGCATTCCAGTTCCTGGTTTTATATTTAAGTAATATCTGCTAAAATGCACTCAGAAATCCACCTGTCTTCCTTGTCTTCTCATTAGATTAGTAGCCTTAGAACTTGATTTTTCAAGGATATATATTAATTCTAAAGATCAAACAGAGCTACATGTTATTTGTTGTGTCTCTTAGCTGTTGAAAATATGGATGAATGTTGCTGAGATTTGTTTCTTGATTGGGCCAAAGAAGTGAATTTCACACAGATGTTTAAGATCTGATTGAATGTTTACTACAGGTATTAAACAACTTAGCAGGTACTAATACTAACTCTTGTTAATATGATGGTACTGTTGGTGACAAAACATGTTTCTGTTGTAATCTGAAGGCAAATTATTTTTGTCCATTTAGAAAAAAACTGCTTTATCCACTTGATGATGTCAGAGAGATCAAAGACTGCAAATCCCACAGTTCTTGTTCACAGACAAATTGAAATGCAATTTCTTTTTACCATGCAGATGTTTAGTCACTAAATCAAGTTGGAAGAACTCCTATGTACATAGCACATTAAAACCTTTTAACTGCATACCATTACTGAGCATTGTTTAGTCTTTAATCACTGAATCGGTATGAATTAAATTGCTTTCTTAATTGCCTAAATACCTTATATTTTTAAAAGCTTGTTTTTCGACTGCACTCATTTATTCTTAACAGGGTAATCCTTAAAGCTGAAAGGCCTGTATTAAATTGAACATCGATGGCAAGCCTGTCATGAGGATTATAGAATTAGAACTTCCAGTGATTTAGAGAATGAGAAAACAAATAGGAGATTTTATACAAACATTTATGTATTCTTCTTAAATAAATCCTTGATTTCATTTGTTGTCTATGTTGTAGCTTACTTCCGTATAAGAACTGTACTAGATGAGTTAGTAAAATGCAGTTAAAAAAGCCCTTTACAGATACACTTGTAATACTAATTCTCTATAAAAAGTGCAGTACAGTCATCTCAAACTCCTACATACACCTGCTCTCTCTATTGCCTTTGTAAATAAGGGGTAATCTCTACTTCCAGTAAATTTTCGACTATTACATTAATTCTTTAAATCTGCATAAAAGTGGAAGAACGAAATTTGGACTTAAATTCATTTTCTCATTCTTTAAGTTCCTGATGTTCCTTTACATATACAGATGCACTCTGCCATGGGATTTAACCATAAGTATCTGTGTTTACTTGGTAATTTGCCACTAGTCCTGTTAATCGTAATAACAATTATTTCAGAATTATTTTAAAAATAATTTATTCTAGCAGTTAATGCACTTAAGTTAATGGAGAACAGGGGGTATTGCCACCTTCAAGAAGACTAGTTGACTTGATAGCACTAAAAATTGCCTCTGTAGTTGAGATGATACTGAAAATATGCAGTTACCTATTCACACTGTGCATAATTTTCATGCAGTATTTCATAAATATAACTGGACATATTAAACTTCTTTTAGGAGCAGTTAGGATTTTTTGTATTGTCATTTTGTATTCTAGTAAGGCGGGGTGCATTTATTTCATGTGTCTGTATAGAATTTGCCTCAAAGTCTTTGGGATAAAGCAGCATGGTTTAGATTTTGCTTCAATAAAAAATTGTGGATTTACAAGAAGGCATTTCTTTAACTTGACTAGTAAAAGAGCAAATTCAGACTTTTTTTAGCACGCTGTCCAGCTATGCAGCATTTCAGAAGGATTCCTTGAGAAATCTGGCAGTGGGGGGCATTGAAGGAATGAATGAAATTCTGTTCTGTTTAATCTCTGTTCGCAGCTATTTTTTTTTTTTTTTCACAGCAAGCATTCTGAACTGGTGTTGATAAAATCTCAAAACTTTATGGACTGTCTCCAGATTTTGTTCTCAGCATAATTCATTATTCTTTAAAGAAATACAGCAAAGGGATAGATTCCTTTTTTTATATTTTAAATAACTTGTGTCATATTCAGTAACCAGTGTAACTTTTTCCTTATGAGCACCTGTAATACTCACTTCATTTCAATGTTTTACAAAAAATGTTACTTTTTTCCTCTTTTTCTCCCATGTTCACTTTTTAGATTCGAGATACTAAATCCTCAGATCAGAAAACAACCCTATTGCATTTTCTAGCAGAAATCTGTGAGGAGAATTACTGTGACATCTTAAAATTTCCAGATGAATTGCAGCATGTTGAGAGTGCAAGTAAAGGTAAGCAAATAGATAAAACACCTAAAGGTAATAGCTGTTTGCTTTCATGTTAAATACTTCCAACATTTCATTTTAGATTGTAGGGTTATGTAACCTGTAAGCATTGGTAATCCATGTGGATTTTGCTTTTCTGGTATTTATTGACCTGAGAAAAAGCAAGTAGGGGAAAACCATTAATGAAGTAACTTTTCTTCTAAAGGAGGTTGTGGAGATGGAATATTTTGGTGAAGTACTTACAAAATCACGTATCAGAAGTGGTGTAAGCAGTGTGATCATAACATTTAATTTACCATTAAGCTGTTGAAGTCTCGTTGCTTGAGAGTGAACACCGGTGTCTGCGCGTGCGTACAAACACAGTAGGTTTCTCATTTTAGCACTTGATTTAATACCTGCATAGAGAATAACAAATATGCTTTCTAAAGATCCCAGGCTGTATATGAAATTTATAGTTTAATTATACTGTACAGTCAATGATTAATACTGATTTAATTCTTGGTTAGTCATCAGTATAACCTGGTGAATGTGATAGAAACCTTAATTCATTTGTAGGATAATGTTCTTATATGAAATAGGCTGTGCTGCTTGGTACACTTGTTGCTTAGGTATCTAAAGCAAAGTCTGTGTAGTAGCAGTTCATGAAGATAACACAAACTGTTTTATTTTGACTGAGCGTTACTGATTCATCAGAAGAAAAACACTTGGGAAAGTGTGAGAATAGGAAGGAAAAAAGAGGGGAAAAGAACTTAGATATGCTTTTCCTCTAGCTCTCTTCAGGTTTTGTCTTGGAAATTTTTGTCTCCTCTTTTTTTTCAGTGATATCAGTCAGTGTCTCTCTTTAGTGCAGTGGTTAGCTCTTAGGTACCTTTTTTAATTAGGCTGTTGTTTTCTTTCAGGATATTATCTTCTCTTAAACTTCAGTCTAGTGAGAGCAGAAATTTCCCCAAGGACTTAGGGAAAAGTTCATCAATCAACTTAACTTTGCTTTTGTTTCATCTCCGACTTTTTTACACATTTATGTCATTGTCTTAGTAATACAATTTTTTTATGTTTCTCATACTTAAGAAATACCTTTTCTTCCCTGTCCCCGCCCCCCTGGCATATGAACTAAATTGTACTTGTATTGACTGACTGTCTCCTTGCTTTGCTTTCCTCTTTGCTGATGGCATGAATAGGCATGAATGCCTATTGACAAAATGGAACAGATCTGTCTATAGGGGGTTGAGGATGGTATTGTGGCTTAAGGCAGTATAGAGACTGAAGAGATAACTCGTACTTTACCCTGTTAAATGAACCATATGTATGCACACATAATATAAAGAAAGGTGCTTGCTTAAACATACAGCTGGCTACTTAGATCTGAGCGCTGCTATGGATAATACACAAAGAATTTTTAGAACTAGTATTAATGTTCCTGCTTGATGTCAATGTTGTTTGTTCCTGGCCTCTGATATTTTTTTCATCCCCCCCCCTTACCCCAGTAAGTGTCACTGATCTGACCGGTGTATTTAGAAGGACCTACGATGGAGTAACACAGTGATTAATTTTAATTGTGCACGTAGTAGTTTGTCATCTAGATACCAGATATGTTTTCTATCACTTGATAATTCTTTTCCGGAGGTGATTTTTAAAAAAAAAAAATTAATCTTTTTCTTCCTGCATCTCTTGTTCAATTCTTTACAAAGTCTTACGCTTTATACAGGCACTTTTGATGATCTTTTATTAATTTTCTCCTGTGGATAACAATTTACCTTGCAGCTTGGAGATTTTCATAGTTCGATTCAAAGCTTCTGATGTTCTGTAAGTTGACTTGAGGGATTAAACCAAAAGTTAGTAAAGTTAAGCTACAGCATCCAAACGAGAGAAAGTGTATTAATGGGAGCAAAGTCACTAATAATCCTCATGCTTAGCCTATATATGAAAAAGAATTCATTGCAGTTAAATGTTTCATTCTGTAAGATAAAAGCTCATTGCACTTCCTATAAACAATACCAACCTCTTGTCAGAGGCATAAATTCCCGTTCTTTTTTAATGACCAAAACTTCCCTTTCAGCCCGTTTTTGCTTTCTGTAACAAAGCAGATTTTGGGCAGAATAAACATGATTTGTGCGATTTGCTTCAACTGTTCCCCATGGTGGTACTTCAGTTTTGTTTAACTGTAATGTTCATCTGCTCTGTCGCATGTGGTCACTTTTTCTGTGTAGGAAGTTAACCTGCTTTGTGTGGAAGAGAAGATTTTTCACTTCCTATTTTTTGTGTGGTGTTCATAAACCAGGGATAGACAATTAGGTTTATTTTTCCTGTAGGAGGCTTCTTTTGGGCTAAATTGGCAACAGATATTAGAACATTGGCATCAGTTATAAATAAAATAGAAGGAAATTGACCAGCAAATACTATTTCTGTATGCATTTTCAATAAGAAAATATGAGCTGAAGAGGTGACAGCCTAATTAGTTGGGATGTATGCTTCTGGCTTTTTAGCCAGAAGACAGCCTTGTAGAACTAGTCAAAAAATTCCAAATACAAGACTTACCACAATCAACTTCTTTTTAATCTTGGGCAAATTTTCACAGTGCCATCTGAATAAGAAAGTCACCTTATGCTTTTATTTTTGTATAAGAGTAAAGAACTAGCATCTGAACAACAGAGATTTTTTTTTTTTAACAAATAGCAGATAAAGCATAAAAATGGATTTTAATATGAAAAGGTCAATGGGATTAGATGAACTGCCCATGCGTGTACTGAAATCTTCAATAATCTGATATTAGGTATAATAAAATATTTGATCTTTTTAAAGATGGAAGATCAACCTAGTGGTTTATGAAATGTAAAAAATAAATTAGGAAACTGTTTTATTCTGGAAAGTCTAAGCAAAGGTCAAACTGATTAACTATCAAGAGATTATTGGAAAAGCATTCCTTCTTACTTGAAGCAGACTGTATGAAAGGAAAACCAATAAAATAATCGCAGGATTGTGACAAACTGCATTCTTTGATGGAGGTAATATTCACTATGCAAAAGTGAAACTATGCAAAGCCATTTGTGGCGTATTTCTACCTTGTTCATTTTACTTGTTATTCCATTTGCTTCTTTTCATGGTATTTGCTCTTATCAATTAATATGTGATTTTATTAAATAACCTGACAAATTCCCATCCCTATTTGAGGGTTCAGTCAAACAAAGCTTCAAAACAGAAACAAGAGGTACATTACTAAAGTCAGATAAAAAGTTTAGGATTTCTAGACATCATGCTGCATAAAGTATCATTTGGAATTCCTTTGTAAAGATGTGTACTTTTCAACTTGAAACTCCTGAGTGTCAAGCCTCCTAGAAACCATAAAAAAGAAACACGTAACACAGAAAATTAAGAGGAGAAAAATTAGCCCTGTATTTTATACTAACAACTTAATTTCATATTTTAAAAACGCAACAGTTATAAATCACAATTCATGGTTTAAAATAAAACAGAACCATATCTTTATCAGCTGTACATTGTGTCCAGCTCCTCCTTAAGTTTAACAGTTCTTGACATACTTCTCTTACCTGCTTGTGTTGGCTATGCAGTCATACAGGCTTTTGTGAGCTTGTGTTGTCCCACTCGTGTTTGCTTCAGAAACAGAATCACAGAATTATTGAGGCTGGAAAAGACTTCTGAGGTCATCGAGTCCAGCCTATGACCTAACACCACGACATCAGCTAAATCATGCTACTAAATGTAGCATCCAATCTCTTCTTAAACACCTCCAGGGATGGTGACTCCACCACCTCCCTGGGCAGTCCATTCCAGTGTCTAATCACCCTTTCTGTGAGGAAGGGCTTCCTAAGATCCAACCTAAACCTCCCCTGGTGCAGCCTCAGGCTGTGCCCTGTCACTAGTTGCCTGGGAGAAGAGCCTGACCCCCACCTGACAACCACCTCCCTTCAGGTAGTTGCAGAGAGTGATGAGGTCCCCCCTGAGTCTCCTCTTCTCCAGGCTGAACAACCCCAGCTCCCTCAGCCTCTCCTTATAAGACTTTCCCTCCAGTCTCACCAGTTTCTTTCCCTCCAGTTTCACCAGCCTTGCTGCTCTCCTCTGGACCTGAGCCAGCACCTCAATATCCTTCTTGAAGTGGAATGCTGCTGGATGCAGCACCATTGGCAACCCTCTCTGCTCCTGGTCGTCCAGCCAGTTTTTAACCCAGCAAAGGGTGCACTTGTCCAAGCCAGGGGCTGCCAGCTTTTTCAGGAGGATGCTGTGGGAGACCGTGTTGAATGCTTTGCTGAAGTCTAGGCAGACCACATCCAGAGC
>JANIJG010025473.1:86846-126185 GCA_024611175.1 Megaceryle torquata
TTCAGGAGGATGCTGTGGGAGACCGTGTTGAATGCTTTGCTGAAGTCTAGGCAGACCACATCCAGAGCCTTCCCCTCATCCACCAGATGGGTCTCCCAGTCACAGAAGGAAATAAGATTGGTTAGGCAGGACCTTCCTCTCCTAAACCCGTGTTGGCTGGGCCTGATCCCCTGATTTTCTTTTATGTGCTGCTGATGGCACTCAGGATGATCTGCTCCATAACCTTGCCAGGCACCGAGGTCACGCTGACAGTCCTGTAGTTTCCTGGATCCTCCTTTCAGCCCTTCTTGTGGATGGGTGTCACATTGGTGAACCTCCCCAGTTAGCCAGGACTGGTGATAAATGATGGAAAACAGCTTAGCCAGCTCTTGTGCCAGCTCCCTAAGCACCCTAGGATGAATCCCCTCTGGACCCATTTACTTGTTAGGGTCTAAGTGGCACAGCAGGTCCTGAATTACTTCCTTCTGGATTACAGGAGGGATGTTTTGCTCCCCATCCCTATCTACCAACTCAGGAGCCCAGCTGTCCTGAGGATAATCAATCTTTTCATTAAAGACTGAGGCAAAGAAGATGATGAGTACCTCAGCCTTTTCCTTGTCTTCTGTTACTGAGTTCCCCCCTTCATCCAGTAAGGGTTGAAGATTTTCCATGGCTGTCCTTTTGTCATCTTTTGGCACACAGGGACAGCCTGCTCCTGAGCCTGCATAATTTCATCCTTAAAGTAAGCCCAGCCTCCCCTTTGTTTTTGAGGGCTGTTTCCCAAGGGACTCTCCAAATTAGCATCCTGAATAGACCAAAGTCAGCCCCCTGGAAGTCCAAGGTAGAGGTTTTGCTGACAACCCTCCTGACTTCACCACACATTGAGAATTCTATCATGTCATAGTCACTGTCCCCAGATGACATCTGGCCACTACATCTCCCACCAACCCTTTCTTGTTCGTAAACAGTCGGTCTAGCAAGGCACTACCTTTAGTAGGCTCCGTTACCAGCTGCAACAGGAAGCTGTCATCCACGTATTCCAGAAACCTCCTGGACTGCTCCCTTTCTGCTGTGTTGTACTTCCAGCAGACGTCCGGTAAGTTGAAATGTCCCATGAGAAGAAGGGGTAGCGAATGCAAGACATCTCCAGGCTGTTGAAAGAATGTCTTATCAGTGTGATCTCAACAGCTGGATATAGAATGCTGTTATCTGTAGCTGGCCATTGTACATGGCCAAAGTACTGTATGTATAGAGGGAGTATGGATTTTGGGGTAGCTGAGCGGTTACGTAGGACTCCCAAGAATGGCTAAGCTCCAGGTGAAGGGCTGAGCTGAACTATAAATGCAGTATGGATAGTCTCTTTCAGAAATAAAGAGGTTTTTTCTAGTGCTTAACATACAGCATTCTGTGCCTGATCTACGGGTAGATCACTTGATTCTTTTCAAGTATTGTTAAAAGCAACACAGAGCATTGAGCAAAATCAAGTGAAAGGTGCCTTGGGAAGGGGTGAGTTATATTTGTGTAGTAGACTAGCAAGTGCTAAGAAGACAAGCATGGATTTTTCCCTCATGTTGACAGAAAAAAAAATTATTTCTTCAATTTTCAAGCATATGGTTCTGATGGTTAAAGCATCTCCCTAGAAAAGACATTAGCAATCAGAAGCACTGTGGAATGCAGATATGTATATATTTAATATATTATTAGAAATGCTGGAAGAAAATATAAATTCTTAGATTCTGTACAGGTACTTCACCCCACAATTTTGGAGTGGGGAAGATATTTCAAAAAATTCTGTTACTTTAAAGTATAGCGATTTAAAATATCTACTCTCAAGTGGTAGTCATTTTTCTGTCACAAAAGTTTTATCGTTAGTTGCGGTAGAAAAAACTGTTTTTACAAAGGGTTCTGCAGTATTCTCCTCCTTGTGCGGTTTAAATTGCTGAAACAGATTTTGCCCAATCTGGCACATTAGTGGATATAAAATAGACAATGCCTTCTGGCGTGAGAAATTTAATGCCTGCATCTGTGACTTCTCTCTCCGTAATAGAATCTGAACTTGGCATTTTGCATCGTAATCAAAAGTCAATCTTGCACTGTGTAGCGACTTCTGTCATTCTTTTCATTCACATAAACTGCAGTATGAAATGTCAGAAACTCTCCCAGTGTGTTTTCCTGAGGGTACTAAATACACAGGTACATCAAACACTAAAAGACTGTTTTGTCCAGTAACACTCCTTTATTTGCACATAGCATCACCATATTGACGGCTGCTTACGCATCGTCTCATTAAAAGTTTTCAGACAGTTATGTTCTCTTTCATTGACGAGTGTCAGTGCAGAAGACAGGGAAGTAAAAACTTCACAGATAGTTTTTTGCTGTAGTTCCAAGGTGCAATTTGTGAAAGAGATCCTCTTGGAGCCCCAGTAGTATTCTGGATTGGCTTACCCTGCAAAACTGCTTACTGAGTTTTCCCATTCCATGAAGATTTTGAGGATTTATTTAGTTGCCATCTTCTAATGTCTAATAAATGGTATGCAAAAGTTTTGAATTCTGAAGCTCTATTTTGAAGCTACGATTTGGATTCTACATAAAAGACAGTTACTTTGTATGGCATATGTTTTCAGGATCCACTTATCTCCCTGAAGTGTAAATACCAAGGGCAAAATTAAAGAATAGTCCAAATGACTCTCAAGGGCTGTTGCATATTAAAGAAATTAAAGCATTTAAGACTTTCTGGCTGTAGTTAAACCAATTCATATTTGAAGACTGCTTTAAATGACTTCTCAAATTATGTAATCCATTTAGAATTCCTTAATACAAGCCAGTAGAGCGAGAGCTACAAAACAGCTTTTGTTTCTTTTCTTCCTTATCTGTTCTTCAATTTGTACTTCGATTGATGTAAGGAGGGTTGTTTTATGTCTGGAAGCACAACTTTCACTTTACTGAATTGGAAAAACCAAACTCCTGTTACAAATTAAGAGACTGAAGGGAGGATGAAGTTGCTTCACACTTTCTGTGTAATGAGTTTTTAGTAACAACAGATAGGTTGTGTTACAAAAGCTTTACTCCTCTTTCTTTATATTCCTTGCTTTCTGTGATTTTTGCCCATGTGCACCATGGAATTTAGTGTGCCATAGCTGCTTCAGTACAGGTTACAGCACGTGTGTATACTCTACAATTATGGCAGTAGGTCACAGCAAAGTACCTTGTCATTAGGTACCCCAAATGCATTACCGCTATCACTACCAACGTGAGCCAACGTGTATATAAAACCAGGCAAAGTTGGACTATGGAGAAACAGTGACAGTGGAAAATACTGGTTTTTGAAATAAACACAGCAGAATTTAGCATGTTCAGTTAATGCTTCCATATCTGGATGTAATTGCTAGAACTTACATGTCCAGTCAGTTCTTCACTTTGCCTCACCTGCAATTTGCCTTTAAACTTTTGCCAGGCAGTTCTGCTTCTGTATACTCATTTACTAGATACTGATTTTGTAATTATAAGCTCTGTTTTCAAGCTTAATTCAACATTTGAGATCTTGAAAGACTTATGTAATTATATTAACAGCAAAGTAAGGTGAGTTTCAGGAGTGCTCTGGAGGATATATCCATATTGTCAGGAGAATGTCACTCCACACAATGCTTTTCTTGCTGATCAGCTCTAGTATTTCTGGTTATGTTTCTGAGACTGGGACATGTGCTTTCTAAAAGTTTTTTATTTGTAATATGAAAAGTGAGTTCACATTCAACTAATAAAATTTAAATACTATACTATACTGTTGTTTACAGTTTACTCAGTGGGGTAAACCTGAAAAGTTAGATGAAAAGGCTGGTATTGACAAGGGAGTTCAGAGAAGGTAGGAGGCTGGCACATACAGAATTTATGCAGTTTCCAAAAATAAGCATAAAACTTGTCAGCACTCAAGCAGAAGGAATCTTATTGGCGATGGGATTTTTTCCTTTTCAGAAAAGATGGTCTTTTGCCAATTTATGTGACATTAAGAAGTAAACAACTTTGAGTCAGTAAGTTGGATGATATGACCTGTCCACAGCAAGGAAGAGATTTCATGTTCTGATATATCCCTTAGGAGATCAGTGACTCTACTGTACTGTGCTTTGGAAGGGAGTTTTATCAATGGGCTCATGTTGATAGAGATAATGCTAATGCATTTTGGGCTCTTAATGCAGTGTTTGTCATTTAGAATTGATTCTTAATGTCTTAACTTATGTTACGTGCATTAGAATTACTCCTTTATCCTTAAAACATGTAGATAGGCACGTAATTGCTGCAACTGAGGCAAGCAGATTCATTCCTTAAACTAGAATTCAGTTCTGTACTTATGTGGATATTAAACATAAGCTACCCACAGAAGTTTGTTCTGTGGATATATTGAGTGTTTCAGGATTATGATCACCCTTTGTTATTTCCTCAGCTCCAGAGGAGAGAAGACAACATGCTGCTCATGACGTTTCAGATTTTAGGCCTAACAGTCTTTTTTCCCACTATCTCACTTGTCAAGGCAAACTTGTTAATGGCATTGCACTTCAGTGTGTGTAATATTTAAATTAAATCTCTTCACTTTATATGACTGTTATTGTTATTCCGAGAAGCTGAAAATCTGTTTGTAGTTTGTACCCAAAATTTGTGTTTTAACATTTTACTCTTGTGACATTTTTTCCAGATGTGTTTAAAATCTGTCATTCTTTTCTTCAGTTGTATCAGATGTATCTGTGTTCCTTCTTTTTTAAGACATGAAAATGTCATATACGTTTGTATTGTGATAATTTTAGGTCTTGAGCCCAGTTGATATTTTTTAGATGAGGATTGATCAGTCTCCTTTCTCTCTCTAGATGGAGAATAATATCGCAGTCTAGAGCTTTTGCACTTACCCGCCTCATTAAATGTCATCTTGAACTGCAAGATAATTAGTGTGCTTGACTGAATCTCTCATTAGACTCTAAAGCCAAGAGCTACTTGAGGCTGGACTTGTTACAAGGTGCTCTTATCTTAAAATTGTGGTTCACCTCTGCTTGCAAATAGCCCCGACAATAGAATCAATGCAGAATTGCTTTATCTTTGGTTAACTAAGATGTTAGTGTAGAAGTCTGAAATGCTAAAGCATAGCTGTGTCATTGCCTTCCATCACCAGTCTCTAGCAGTGTTGTGATAAGGCAACTAAAATGCAGAGACTTTGCTGGTGAATGAAATCTTAGCATGCAAATTAGAAGTACAAATGTATATCTAGGTGCGAAATGTTTCTGTTAAAAATTCTATTTTAAAGCTTTTTCAAATTTCATGTTTTCTTGTAAAATACATTTTCATAAAACATAAACAAAAACATAACCATGTGGGCAGACTTGCTGGTTTTACTAAGCTTAAAAATATATGGGGAAAAAATTGTGGAAGATTTACAGGAAAAAATGCATGTTCATTATGCATGATGTATTGATTGTTTAAGCATAAGGAGTCTGTGTCAGAAAGCTTACCCTTTTTTCAGGAGAAGATGATGTGTCTTAGTTAGTGAAGATAGTCTACTTGTTTCCCTTTGATCCCAAGGTGTTTAAACCTCCACCTGTAAGAATTTCTAACATTTCTTTTGAGCTTATGAACTTAATTTGACCACAGTTGGGGTTTGGCTTTGAAATTTAGATACTGCTGGCCTAAAAATGGACTTTCTGATGCTACTTCTTTACTTCTGCCTAAGTTCTATTAAAAACACATGATGCTTATCTGGAAAGAGGAGTTTGTTACCAGTAGTAAGCTTGGTTGGATGTAATCTTAAGAGTTTGATCCCACCTGTCTTGACTGTTCATCTTGTTTCTTCTTCAGAACTTCTATTGATTAAGTTCAGTGTCCTTCCAGGCAAAAATATTTTAACATAGAATTATTACTATTGCAGTTTGTTCTAGGTCAGTCATCCTAGCATGTAGTGAAGATCCCAGTTTCTGATAAAGGAAATAATAAATGTGGTATCTCCTGATTTTTTTTCTTTCCTCTGGTAGTTAGGAAAAGTTATGACCAAAGCCGTACCTGTACCATGCTCTTCAGAATCATTGTGAAGTATGAATAGAGACTCGTTAATTACTTCAGAAATAACATGTTAAGGGAGTTGAACTGCTTTTAAGTCTGGAAGCTGTTCAACGATGAACTTCAAGTATGGGTTGTTTTGTGCAGTACGGGCATACCGTGGTATGTATCGCAGATAAATAAATGTGTGTGCGTTTGTGTAAGCACATAAATGTATGAACATGTACATATGTGCCTGTGAGTTACACGTATCATGGTACCTGCATCATACAAACAATACATATGTAAATGTGTTTATATGTATTTATGCCTGTGATTTATATATATCACAGTATCTATACAAATACATACACACACACAGAGGTGTACTCCGAGATCCACATGCACACACTGTGCCATTCAGAATCCCCCGTTACACTACAGCAGCACCATTCACCTAACTCCAATAGACTATTATTCTCTTAATAAATACAAATTTACTTAGGGGTATGAACTGAGTAATCAATGATTGTAAGTCCTGCAGATTACGCACTTGCTCAGCCATTTCCCCTCAAACTGTTTTTCACACCTTTGTGAAAGACTACTTCCATCTGCCCTCAGGCAATAAGAAATAAATAATCATTAGTATGCTCAGAATGTAGTTACGGTACAAATACTGTCTAGACTTACAAATCCACTAGCTTATTTGCTGCATATAGACTTGCTTTTGCCTGCTGAAGTAATTTATGTCATTGGCTCTCACTTTATAGTTTTTACTAAATGTGGACGTTGCCCTCCCTGTTTTAGATCGTGATCAGAAACCTTTTGAATTTATAATGGAAGAGACACTGCACCTAATCATAATGTATCATTTCACCTCTTGTTACAGAGGAGGACTCTCAGTCTGATGCATTCTTATTTTAACGGATTAGTCTGTCCTCTGGTACTATTACTGTATTACTGCAAATATAAAATGCTTATCTTGGCTGTGGGGACTAGCTAATGTTTGACATTAACACGAGATTAACTGCTTGTAGCATTTTTCTAGGACTGAAGCGGTCTACCAGACATTCACTAAGCCTTCTGTAGCGTGCAGTCTGTGCAACTGCTTTCTCCCAAATAAGTAGATGTTTTTGTTTTGGTTTGGTTGGTTTGTGGGTTTTTGTTTGGTTGGTGTTGGGGTTTTTTTTGTTTGTTTCTTTGGTTTGGTTTGGTTTTGCTTTGTTAGGTTTGGTGCTTTGTTTTGTTTTGTTTTTTTTACAAATGAGATATTAATATAGGGAAAATAATAAAGTGAAGAAAAAATTATCACCTTTCCTGTCAAAATGACATGATAATATACAAAATAATCTTTTAATCATGTATCATTTAATCTGTGACTGATTAACTCACCTTCACTTAGTACTTGTGCAGAGAGAATAATGATGAATCTAGATGCTTATATTAGTCTTCTACTGACATGAAAAATAATCTGACAGTGTATTAACATGCATAACTTCATATTCACCTTGTTTGTATTAGTCCTATATAATAATAGTAATTCTGCGTGATGATGCTTTAGTTAGATGAAACACAGATGTTTACTTCTGATATTGGATTCTTCCTGGCTCATAAATTCTTTTATTATATTGGTTTGAGGTATGCATGTTAAAGATGCCATATTTTTTTCCATCTTAGAGTTGCAGCAGCTCTCTGCAAGCCAGCCTTTTCTTACTGCTAAAGCAGAAGCCAGTTTGGTACAGACTGAGACATTTTGTTGCCTTTTTTCCCTTTCTTTGGCCTTGAAGATGGGTCTATATATAGGTTCTGGGGTTTATGTTTATTTTGACTTAAGGCATAAGAATGTACAAAGTACCCAGTGATCCCCAAAACCTGGTGCTGGCAGCAAGATACACTATTTAGGGAGGGGATTGCAGTTCCTCCAGTCTGTTTCTCCCACTTGCTGCACATGGTCTCAAATGCTACGTCCCTGCCTATTCTTTTTCATATCTGTTTATGGACCTGTTGTATATGAATCTAAATAACTATCTCCCAAACTTGTTTGTCACCTGCCTCTGTTATTCACTGGATCAGCAAATTTGACTTTCTCTTGACTTCTCAAACTTTCCCTTTTCTTAAATGCTGACCTTTCCATTATGGATGGGGATCTTAATTCTCCTATAAAGCTGTGCGGGTGGTGAGGTGGGTTGTTTACTGTTGTTGATTTGTTTTACTTTTCAAATATGGCAAATATTTTACCTTTATTGCTAATACAGGGAAATGCCCAGGCTTCTTGTAGACTCTTTTGGGGACTGCTCATTCTGGAGTTTGTGGGACTCATGGAGGGATTTTTCTGGTTGTTGCTGGTGTGTGGTGGTTTGGTTGGTTGTTTTGGTTTGTGGGTGTTTTTTGATTTTGGGTTTTTTTGTTTGTTTCTTGGGTTTTTTTGTGGTTGGTTTGGTTGGTTGGTTTAGTTTGTTTGGTTTTCTTCCCTTCTTTTTCCTCTTTTTTAGTATTTACCTCAATGTTCCTATATTGAATCAGATGCAGGATTTAGTTGGTTGCTCTCTTCTTCTGCATTGTGAAATGCAATGATACTGTAATTGCTGCTACAAAATATCTTTCCCAGTAATAATTCTTGCACAGTTCTTGTGTGCCACTGAAAACCAAATGCTACCTTTTGTGTAGATTTTTAGACTAGTTCTACTCGTCTGCCTTATTTTCATATGGAATGGACAAATAGAAGGTGAGTAGGTCTTTGTTTTGTGATGCCCAGCTTTGAGGAGTATAGTGTTAGAGTCAGTCTGTTTAGTATGTGCATTAGTGGCATAGTTTCAAAGAAGTGGCATTTTGCTGCAAGCAGAGTTTATACTTTCATAAATTAAAACCTTGCAAGACTTTTAAGAAATTTAAATCATTTTCCCTGAAAGAGTATAAGGAATTCACGTTGCCTCCTCTTCACATTACTGCAGTAGTAAATCTCTAATCAAATGGTTTATGGGAAGTAATGCAGATATTTTACTGTAGTCTCTATATATGCTTCCTGTTACGTAGGCTTTTTGAGCTTGTCTTGCAGAACAGCAGCTTAATAAATTGAACAGAAACTTGTACATTTGCCTGGGCTAGGCAAAAAAAAAAAAAAAGGCAAATGAAAATGCATATTTTACAATGTATTTTGACAATTCAGTGTTAATATAGAAGTTAGGTATGGGAGGCACAGCTTTTGAATGCAGCCTTCTTGCTCAGATGGAGTTCCTTCGTACTTTTAGTATGCACCTAATCTAAAGTGTTTTTTGAATGTAGTTTTATAAAGTGAAGTTACTGCAAGTGCTTTTTTTTTCCATTTTAATCACAGAGGCTAAGACATTATTTGTCATTACATGCTGAATTTCTTTGCACTTTTAAATTTCAGACAAAAAGAAACTACTACTCTTGCTAAGCAGTCATGCATTTAAATATTTTCAAATTGCTGAAAACAGTTAAACTTTATCTGTTATGTTGCCTGTTTACTTACCAGCTGCTATTCTTTTTATGAACAGAATTACTATTTGCATCCTCCTAATTTATTTTTCAGTTCTAGCATTTTACTTAGCGCTGTTTGTTTCCCCCTCCAACAGCATAACAGCCTATAAAAATATAGTAATTCAGGTTGTTCGGCTCAAGTAAAAATGAGTGCTGCTTTTCTGGCAATAATATCAAATGATTAAACAAATGCAGCCATAACCTAAAAGTTTTGTCAGTGTTTAATATTCTGACTGCTTTAATGGCTGATTGCAAGGTTAACTCTTGAATGTTAAGCTAATAGTTCCAAGGAGGCTGTGGTCAGTATAGATGTGCTTATCTTGATTACCTTAAGAATCCTTGGGCTAGCTGGGTTGCATGTCTACAGTGTTGGCTTTGTAGAGCAGCTGTCTGCAGTCAATGGAGAGCATTGACTTGGCCAGTGACTGAACAATAGGTAACCTACTGTTTGTTCTCACCTTTGGTTCCACATTTTAAGAGTTGTTTATGGCTCTTTTTAAGAAATTAATGAGGATTATATGCAGGATTATATGCAGTGTCACTAAAGATTAAGTAGTTTGTAGAGTATAAATCACCTCTGAAACAAAATATACTTGAAATTGTTTGTACTCAAGTTAGAGGAAGGACGTGAAATGGTGCAAAAGTTATAGTGCCTTTTCAGGAAAGGTGGTGTTCAGATTATCTGCTTGTTCCTGAAAGCAGGTATTTCTGCAAGTTTATGTCTTTGTAAATTTGTAAGGGGAGAGAAAGGACAGAAGATAGAGTTTGGTTCTAAAATGCATCTTGAAATTAAAGCAACCGCTTATCAAATTTATCTTCATAATTAAATTGACAAATGGACTTCATTGATTATGTCATAAAACTCAATATATTGGGTTTGCTTTGTTTGAATATTATAATTTGACCAGGGATTTTTCTGCAGAGACATTGTCCCTTTTTCTCTAGTTCTGGAATTTCTTTGTGGTACAATATCGCTTCACCTTCCAAATTGTGATGCCATGATTTCCAATGGAGATTTTTTTCATGATGTATCAAGTAGTGGCTGTTTGCAGAAATAGTGTTTTACATTAGAATGGCATATGACAGATTAAGTAGTGTTTCTTTGTTTCTTTAGAGTAGCCCCCCATTTTTTGTGGGTTTTTTGGTGGGTTTTTTTTTTTTTTTTTGGTGCCGTACTGTGAGTTCTTTCCTTCTTTTTAATTATCAGTAGCTTTTATTTTTCACACTTACCTTTGATTTTAACAGAGGGCTTCACAGATGTTGGTTTCTAGAAATCAGTTAAATTTCAATAAGAAAAAAATATTTGATCTTTTCTCCATGTCTATTTCTTGAATCATTTCTGTAGCAGACTACATGAATTAATAAGATCATTCATTTAACCAACTACATCCATTAATAAGGTAAAATCTCTTTGAACCTTAGTTACTTTTTAATCTTTGAATTAGATTTAAAAGAATGAAATATTAGATTTTTTTTACCAATAAATTTAAATAGAAATTGAATAATTTGAACTAATGGTAGACTTAAGTGGTGACATTTCAACATTAAATATGATGATTTCGTATATTACATGAGATATTTTCACTTAATTTTTATGAAGAGTAGGATTTTTACGAGCAGTAATTCAGAAAAATGTGAGTCTGCTTAATGGGATCACTCTCCTTAAGACTATTCATATTGATATTGTTTTTTCTTTTTCTGATATCCTTTCTGGAATCTCTTTACTCATTGTAATTTTTTTTTCTTAGTTTCAGCCCAGACTTTGAAGAGCAACCTTGATTCAATGGACCATCAGATCCAGCGCTTAGAAAAAGACATTGAGAATTTCCCTAAAACACAAGATGAAAACGATAAGTTTGTAGAAAAGATGAGCATATCCTTTTTGCATGTCTTCACTGTGATCTGAACATTCTGATCATCTGGTTAAATATTGACAGCATTTGAACATAAGTCTTTAAAATTTCTTCTTCCATGCTGTTATTCTAACACAGAGAGAAGCATAACTGAACGCACAGAATGTACGAAAACATTAACTGGGTATAACTTAAAGCATTTATAAGGAGACTGCCAAGGGGGAAACCAGACAGCTTTCTTGAAGGAACTAGTTATAGTGACCAGTCATAAAGATAGTACTATGTTTTTCCTTGCCTTAAAGAACAGTATTTAATGATAATTGCTGAGTCATTTTGATCTAGAAAACTTATCAACGGTAATGTTGAGATTGCTTACTATTTTAGCTTCAGATGTGTTATTTTTGAAGGGAAAAGTATTTTGTTAATGGTTTAAATTTTTTTTTTTAACAGATCATTTTAGAGAAAAAATCTTAGTTTTTTTGTACTCAAGTCCTTTGATTTCTGTAGGTAATAGAGATTGTAGGTGCTTGAAGCACTAGGAAGTAAAATTTGTGGGAGAATACTGTATGATGTCTGTCTAGCACATTCTCTTCAAAATTTTCATATATTCAGCTTTACTTTTGCAAAAAAGTATAAAGTGAAAGTAAAGTACACTGAGAATGCAATAAGCTCACAAAGCTGTGAGAATCACTGAGGGAACTTTTTTTTCCCCTTGAAAGAAATTTGCAGGTTTTTATTTTGCACAGAGAACATTTCTGTATTGAATGGAAGTATTTGGAGTATGGTACATGGCCAGGTCGAGGCATTTTGTGTGTTTATAAAAGCTCAGATAGTTCATGTGCCATGTATTCTTTCTTACTGCAAGCATTCAAAAGTAATGGTTTTGTGGGTTATTAAAAGAATAAAACTCAACCAAACAAAAAACAACCAGAGGGCATTGATGTCTCGAGCTGTTCATGGCTACTCTTCACAATTAGTAAGGGTATGTAATAAAGAGGTTCTAACTACTGTGTATTTGGAAACTAAGTTTTAGCAGGATTAACCAACTGAAAGGATTCAGTGACAGAAATTCACAAGAAGATTTTAATATCTTCTCTGTCTGGATTTAGTTATAAGTTTCTGACGAGACTGCAGCAAAGTAGCTTAAAGGAGACAACTCGTGACTAAGTGGGAAATTGTTTCTTGTTACTTACATATTCTCTTTCACCTTGTCTTATTTGCAAGGTTAAGAGACATTTATCAGTTTTGCTATTTAAAAAAAAAAGCTATTGTTTCCCTGAGATACATTTTCATAAGAGAATCTTAAAATACTGCTTTGTAATTGTTTTTAACCTTGTTGTCATCATGCACGTAGGCTGAGCACTCTCAAGCCCCACTTTTGTTCACTCATGAAACCCACGTATTGAAATGAACTTTTTGCAACTGTGTTTTCTTGTTAAGCTTGACAGCTCTGTTTTACAGGTTATATACATTATTTTTCAGTTGCATTGAGTAAATGCTTTGCCATTTATTGTCTTGCTACCGATGCATTTACTGTACTTAGGAAAATGATTGGCATCACTGAAGTCCTTTGGTGAGAAAAAAGACCCAAGTAGGAAATATTTCCCTTTTCTGCTATGCAGTTTATTGCCTCAATTTCCTAAAGAAGGAAAATCATCTGACATTGCAAGAGAGGTTTTCTTTTTTTTAAAAAAAAACAACTACCAATGTGTGTTTTTGGTGGTGTTTGTTGTTTGTTTGTTGTTTGTGGTGTGGTGTTGTGCGTGGGTTTTTTTGGTGTGTGTTTGTTTGTTTGGGTTTTGTGGTGTTTTTTGTTTGTTTGTGTGTGTGTGTGTTTTTTGTGGTTTTTTGTGGGTTTTGGGTTTTTTTGGGGGTGTTTTTTTTGTTTGTTTGGTTGGTTTTTTGTATTGGCAAAATTACAAGGATCCTGTGAAATTTTTGAAAATTAATTGTTGCAAGTCTCCTGTGCAGCCTTGCTTGAGTGCAGGTACATTGATGTCCCTGCCAGATAACCAATTCCTGGTAATTAAAATAGGCACCCTGAACTGTAGAAGTCTGACAGCTTTTATCATACTAGTGAATTTGGTGGCTTGACAAAACAGATAAGACTGTTAGAAATAAACCGATTCTGCCTAAGGATTTATATTTTCATAATTAATAGATGACCTGATAAATGTTTGTTTTCTTTTCTAGAAAGTCATCTCCATTTATATCAACTGATGAAGTTTGTTTCTGCTTATAACTGAATATTTTAAGTTTTCTACATACCCTTATTTTATTTTTTTATTTAGATTGAAGAATAAATGTTCGGGGGGGGGGGGGAAATGACATCTTACTCTTCCGTATGTATTTCTTCTGTTTCTGTCAGCTTGTTCAAGAATTGTTGTTGATGGTAATTACTGAGATTAGGAAGTTCAAGAATTTTAGGCTGAACATCTCTCTAACTGCTTGAGTGTTTCAGAAAATTTGAGATGCTTCTAAACATAAATCATGTCTCAGTAGAGAGTTTTAGGATGCAGGAATTAATCCGTAATTAAAAGCATGGTTTCTCTTTCCTGTTCCTGCTAATAAAGCTGGTTACCGGTAATTGTGGGGGAGACTTTCTTCAGAGAATATGAAAGGAATATTGCTTGGTATCCTACTAAGGTAGAGATCAGGTGTAATAAAAACACCATTCATAATATTAATTCCTAATCATAAATTGAATGCATATTCATAATATAGAAGCAAACACTATCAAATAAATTACTTTTTTTAAAAATCAAATAAGTTCTTGCTACTGTGAGTGAAAAAAAGATTAATAGAAATTCTGCTTATGTTTTCATTTAGGATTTTTTTTCTTGACCTATTTCAAAGCAGGATAATTTGTGATTTCACATAATCAGGTTTTTTTTCTTAATTTAGTGCATTCATCTCGGTGCATACTACTTGATGTAATTCTTGAATGCTTAAAAATAACTTTAAAGCACTTCAGGAATTAAATTCAAAGACAGGAAGAGTAATATGTTACTATTCCACAACCTGTTAAAAAATAGCTATGTATTGCAGAAGTAATACACTCGGGTAAATATGCCCCATTGATGAAAAAGCTTTGAATTACAGCTAATAGAATTAAATTCATGTAGTTTTGACTGAAGTCTGCTAACTCAATACATATCAAAAGAATATTTTCAAACCAAACTGAGGCAAATGGGTTAATGTTGTCTGAACAGTTTACATTTAAAGTAAGACTGAAGACAACTAAATGAAATAATTTGCTAACAGAAGCACACTCAGTTTTACATCACTTTCTATACAGCCATGCAGTTGTTCCCACAAACTGGTTCACACTGTCAGTGTGAATTCCTGCCTAAGGGTGTCTTATTTTTTCCATTTATGTTCAGCTTGATTGTCATGTTCAATTAGGAAACAGAGTTCAAACTCATTTTCGTGTTCACTACTTGCTGGGATACAGTCCTGCATCTTGTGTCTGTTTATGTGGTAACACTGTGAACTTTTTGAGGTAGCTGTATGGAAATACTTATGAAAAGATTTTCATAACTGCTAACTTGCTGTCGTGCTAGGATTTTAGTTTGTCTCCCTTATATTGGGATTTTTATAAATATTTAATTGTCCAAGTTTTCAGGAATGCTCACAGAACTCTGAAGTCATTGGGATCATGAAGCTTAACCTAGATGGTTGGCCACCAGAAATAGCTGATTTTAAAATGAGGATTGCAGCTAAATTACAGAAAGCAGAATATAGTATGAATAAGCCAGAAATAAATAAAAATAAAATTTTACATATATATATATATGTTTTCTTTCTGTGAATGTCATGCTATGTTAAATAACTTCTGTGTGATTTTTGACAGCTTTTTCATGATCTAATTCATGGCTGAAGTTGTCCTTTACTTGAAGATCAAATTGTAAATAATTTAACTTTAAATGTGAGAGGTTTCTTTTATAATTAACACAGCCTTGTGCAGCACTGGGGAGTCTGATTCAACGGTTTAGAAAAGTAATTACAGACTATGACAAATCTGTCTTTTACTCCTTGTTTTATTTCAGTGTGTGGGCCTCCAATTTAAGATTTTATTATTATTATTTGTAAGTGGAAAAGTCTGAATTTTATACTTACTTGCTGTAGTTGTATATTCTGGTTTCTTTTTAGTGATGTGAAAACCTGAGTGTCTAGTTGGGGATTGAGGAAGATACTCGGATTAATGGGGTTTAACTTTAAATGTTATTAAGAAAGATTAAAGACAACAGAATGAAAAGCTTTTTGAGACAGAAGAGATGGGAAAATTGTATAGAGTTAACTTATTTATTAATAGCTTGCCTTGGAGCTACAGATACATAAATAATAAATACCACCGCTTTCCCACTCCCAACATGTGCATGCACCCATCAGCAACAAAGGTTTATTCCTCTAGAAAATAGGCAGGAGCTTTTGAGCTTCGTTCTGCTGGAGAAGGGAGAAGTGGCAGAGCGAAGGTGGCCGGAGGTCATGCCTATTGATCACTGGCCATGAGGCTCATTTTTCCTGCTATCCTGCTAGTTAGACTGACCTTTTCCTGTGTTGAGTACATAGTTGGGGTTTTTTTGTAAACCATCTTGCATTAATTTACTTATATAATGTATCCTAGATGTTCAAGTGTGTCCTTGAATGAAGATTTTTCTAGATTTTCCGGTGTTCAGCTGTATCAGTTACCTAGTAAGAGATATTAACATGTCAGTCTTTTGCCTACCAGGGTAGTAAAATTATGCCACTTGGTTTTTCTGAGTGATTGCAGACATGTGAAGCTTATTTTTAAACAATTGCAAAATTAAGGGAACTATGAATGAAAGAAGAAAAATTACTGCAGATAAAAAAAATTCAAAGCAGTTTGCTTTTATCTTATCATTGAATAGAGTAACAGCGAGTTGTGAACTGATTTTAATTTTCAGAAAGGAACACTATTCATTAAACCAGAATCCTTTTTTATGAAATAAAAAAGCTGCATTCCTGAAAGGCACATATTCTCACTTGATATGTATTTAAGCTCAGAGTTCTATCTAATAATGACTGTTGCTTCACAACTGAATATTAGTTCCTTACTTGATGTATTTCTCTTGTAATGAAATGATCTGGGGAGAATTCGACTTTAAGTTTTGTGGGGGAATTTATGCACCAAGAATGTTAGCTATTTAATATGCACCAAACATCAACTGATAATTCTCTTGTACAAACCACTGTACTGCAGAATATCTTAGAGCAGGCCACTGGGGAAGAAACAAAAATACTCTGAAGCAGAATCTCAGCATCTGGAAATGGCTGTGAACCTTTTTTCCTCTCTGAGTGACTGAGCAGCAGGACATCATTTACACACTGACATCGAGTGCTGAAAGAATGTTAATGGCATTAACACTCTTGTCATCTGTTAACACTTGGGATTTTCTCCTAGTTTGTTCTGGAAAAATAATTCACTTAGTGCTTAAAGATGTCATTTTTCGGAAAGCCTGTTTTTGTTTTTCAGACAATTTGAAACGAGCTGATGCCTTCGTTTCTGCATGAGAATCCACATTAAGATATGAACTTGTTCATAACTAAGGGCTTCTAAAAAATAAGCCCAAAGGGTGAAAATTTCTAGGAACTTTTGTATATGTCCCTAATTGCCTGAATGTGTTTTTAAATGTAGAGGGATTTTTCAGTAATTTGGGAACTGAAAAAGAGAACCATTCAGTAGTTTTTCAAATTCTAGGTCATGTATAATCCTGAAGACAACGTTATACGTGGGCTCGGTCTGGCAATTTTTATATGAGGGTTTTGATCTTGCTATCTACAAAAAATGGCATTTGAAAACACTTTCACTGGAAAATGGTTTCTTGAATAAAAGAGCTACTTGGGGAAAATAATGGTTATTTATCCAGATAAAATACTTTTCCTAAGTAGTGTCTAGAGAAAGAAGGTCTACCTTAAGGAGGTTTGCACATCAATATGATTTTTTTTTCCCCAGACTTCTCAAAGAACCTGATTCTTATGCCCTCTCTATTTTCCTCTCTTTCACTCTTCTCCCTCCTCACCCAACTAAGAAAACCCATGTTGGCCAAAAAAGGCAGTGAAAAGCACTTAGTGTAGTTTGAAAGTTACGAAGCATTAAGTTATATGATGAATAACAAAGGAACGGGAAGATGTAGGTAGCTTTTAGAGGTAGCATGGCTTTGTTACTCTTGGTGTTGAGCGTTTGTTCAAGTTAAGCCTTTTACTTCCAGTTAAAATCAAACTCCAAGGAACAGTCATCAGAGAGCATGTCTTAAGATGTACTAGCACCAGGGAACAGTCTTGTTTAAGATGACTTATGAGTGCATACAGTGGAAGGAAATGAAACAGGAGTGATTTATTCTAGTTTAAGAGATCAAAATGTCATCTGTTTTCTCCAGGTCTTACCTCAGAAAAAAGTAATACTTGATTAAATGCTTAGACAAGCAATTTTAAAAAATATTTTCAGCCATCAATTGTAGTTCTGTTTTCTCTATACTAGCAAGAAAGACAAAATAACATGAAGTTCATATTATTGTTTGCAAATGAGGAAATACTGCTTATAAATGAGAAAAGGCTAGAAACAATGGAACTTTAAAATCCTTAGGGGTTCTTTTGGTTGGATGGTTTTGGTTTGTGGTGTATGGTTTTTTTAAATTTATTTTTAATTAGTGTGTTGGTTGTTCCCTCCCCTCCAATGGGGAAGAATAAACTATGTAATTCTTAAGGATCAGCTGAGGTCATCAGATGGTCTGTTTTGTTACCAACCATGAAACAATTATGAACTTGTTGAAACTTTAGGATCTTGCTTAATGAATTAAAATGAACATCTAGAAGTAGTGCTAGTGCTACAGCATTTAATGAGACTTGTCCTATTTGGTATTGAGTATTTAAGAATATATAATTTTTTTGTAGTTTGCATTTAAGTATGAGCTAAATTATTCCTTCAGAAAATAAACTTATGATTAATTAACCTTTTTTAAAAAAAAAAAAAAAAACAAACAAGAAAAACCCTGTTTGTGGTTTGGTTTTTTTTCCTAAATTATAGTAGTAAGTAAAGAAGAAAACCACTCTGCACTGCCTACTGAAGGTACAGCACAGAAAAAAGCAACCATGTATTTGCTTTTGCATCTTTGGTTTATGGAGTTTTCTGTAAACTCTGTCTTGTGTCATTTCAGTACCTTTTTACTTGTGGTTTACAAGTTTTAAACCCAAGGAAGGAGAACAGAAAAGACCTTCTACGGTCTTATCTTCTTGGTAAGAAGAGAGATGTTACAGTTGCAGTCTAAATATGCAAGTATGTGCAGTATATTAGAAATTCACTGATCAAGAACTAATTTTCCTCACTTGAAAGTTTTCTGGTTCCCTTTCACTTTCTTTCCAAGGAGACTACAGCTGAAAATATTATGTGAGATGGAAAGTAAAATCATCCTGTGTGTTGGCTCTTTCTGTGCTGTTTTCCTATTTGACTAATGATTCTTATAAGCCCGTGTGGACTGAGGACAGCTGCTGAAGTAGGAATTTGAATGGAATTAATTTAAAAGCTATGATTCTGTTGGGCTTCCTGGGTCTTCACTTCTATTTCTTTGTTCTGTCCTAGTTAGGTGTGTAAAACACCAGAAAGGGAAGTGACAATGCAATCGGATAAAAAACTTTGAAAGAGGAATATGGAAAATAGTCAGGGGATGGGAAAAATGAAGATAGAGAACCCAGGTTTTGAGGCATGTGACACAATGTCAGAAAGACAAGGTTTGGAGATAGTCTTACTGGTAGCAGGAAAAGTTCAACATGACAAAAAGATGCAAACGTTTTCTTTCCACCTACACCTTGAAAGTTACAAACATGTTTCTTTCTTTATAAGCCAGTCTTTGGATATGCTCAGTACATTTTAAATGGGCAATACCGTAAGCAGTAAACATAAGCCTGATTATGTTCTATGTCTTCTCCTTTACAGTTCATTTTATACTTAAGATGGGGTTTACTTTTTTTTTTTCCTTTGCTTGTATCTCTTTACAATTGCAGTGGTACAGATTAATGTGGGGGGCTACTTTTGCCTGTAAGCAGCTTTTTCTCCTGTTTGGTCAAGTTCTCTGGAATTTCATTGTCCTAGTGTGTTCCCAAATATATAAATTGTTCATGTTGAACGGAACTTTTTGAAGCAGAATGTACATTTAAACACTAGGAATACCATTTCCCCCACCCCCCCACCCCAACTTGGGTCAATTTGAATTCATTGTTAATGAGACACTTAAGTGCTCTTAAGAACTTCCACCTTCTACTACCTATTCTATAGGCTTTTTACTCAAACTTATATAGTTGATTGATATGATGAGCAAATAAAAAATAAATAAATAAGTCAATCATGTGGTTGGTCTACATAAAATTTTGCATCCAGGATGCTCTGTTCTAAGTTAATGTACCTCTAAGAAAGCTAATTTTGTGACTTCAGTATTAGATTTGAAATTTTGTTGCTTGGCTGCTTGACTGACAGCCACCAAATGTGTATGCCCCAAATTTGCATTATTTTGTGTTGCCCCAAATGCCAGAAAAGAATCACTAAAATGCACTCTTGAAAAGGAAATCAACAGTATATCATTTTATGAAAGGTTACATTTAAAAACCTTTTATCTCTGAACACTCAGATCACATTTAAATGGGTATGCTAAAGCAACCAAGACATACTTGATTTAACTGATCATGCTTGTAATTCTCAGAAGTACATCTGAAGGTCTGACGTATTTCATCAGCATAGGCAGAAAATCCCACTTCTGAAAGCACTGTGATAGAAGATAGGAAGTATTAGTACATACATATAATCTGCTTTTCTTTTCCAGACCAGCAGCTTTTTTTAGAAAATTCAGGACATCAATGAATAACAGTGTTTTCTTCTTCCATTTTTGCATTGCTAATTGTTTAAGCTCATAGCATCTCAGCATTTTGAATCCTATTGAAGAACTGACCCTGCCAAGTTCAAAATCAGATTACAGGCAATTTGTGCTATGTTTAGTTTTGTATATTCAATTGACATTATTAAGCTGGGGGCGGGGGGGAAGACTCTGTTTGATATTGTTGAGCTAAAAATGTACTTAAGTTGTTTACTTAGTCTTTAGACAGTGTGTCTCCCCAGAATATAAAATGGTCAGCTTGATATAAAATGATCTGCTTATGCAGACTATCCTTTCTATAGGTAACAGTTTAAAAATTAGATAATCAGCAGGTCAGAAATTTGAGGAGGACCACTTGCAATTAGAAGGTGTGATAACAGGAACATCTGAAGATCTCAGTCATGAGCAGCAAAGCATCACTCACAGATACAATCCCAGAAGCCATAGTTTTTTGGAGGTTGGTTTTTGTTTTTTTTTTTTTTTTCATGAGATCATCTTGTTCAGTGACAGTCATGATAAAACTGTTGGTATTCAATTTCATTTCCACTGAGAAATGTCAGTATGGCCTTGTGGCATTTACTAATCCTTTCACTTACCTAATTTTTCACTCTGGGAAAAAAAAAAAAAAGAATAACTCACTACAACTGCTTTGAAATATTTGCAAATGTTTCTATTTCTTGTCAAATTTTGTTTGATGAGATATTTGTCATGAAGGTCAGTAGACATCACTGAATTACTATAAGGTTAAATAGATTGTTTCTACTGCCTGTAAATATTCAGTACCTGCAACACATTTTCCCACTGTGTTTGCTGTAATGTGAAGCAGATGAAAGCTGTGAATCTTTGTACAAAGTTAACTTATTAAGATATAGTGCTGAAACAAAGCAAGTTATTTTACTGTCCTAATAGATAAAGTCTCCTTTTCTCATCATGACTGAAAACTAGTTGGGTTTGGCTTGGTGTTTAATAAAGTAAATGGCAGTGTTGCTAGTTGTTTTCCCAAATATACTTCTTCCTAAATAATTGGAAAAAAACAATTGGTTTGTCATGATACTGTTACAGTCCTTATGGGAGTTCTGAAGAATTATTATATTTTACAATTTCAGAATTGCTATACAGGTTTCTGTACTAGCCATTTTAAATGAGAAATTTTTTTTCATTCACTCATTAATCTTCTTGGAGCATCAGTAGTAACTGAGATGCAACACTTGTAGATTTAGACTTTCCAATTAAAGGTGAGTTTAACCTTGTAGAAAAAAAAAAAAAACCTTCCTGCTTGGTTAAGACCAGTCTTCCTATTCAGGCAGTATAACCTTAACTATCTTTTCCTTCGGTGGTTTCTTTGACAGAAGTTTGGAGGAATGAAGGAGGTCTGAACATAGTTTTAGCCTTCAAACCCTCTGCTTTATTTATTCTGAGTCAATGTGAGAAATAGCAGTGGAAGAAACTGACAGTCCTCCTGCATTAAATCAGTGAATTTAAACAGCCACTGTGGAGTTACCAGGGCTTCTTTTAGGATATGTGGAGTAGGAGGTCCATTCTTTTATGACAAAATATAATACAAGCCAACAGAGAGATACTAGTAAATCATTGTTTTGGTGCTTGATCAGTTATGTGAAAATTGTTGATTTGCTGCAAGACATGATCAGCCTCACAGACTACAAACTGCCTTAAGAGCATGAAGAAGGGATGATGGTAAGTAGCAATGTATTTAGCAGATTATAGGTCAGTCAGGTTCTTTAAGGACTTGTGTGAAGTCCTCTTTTATTATAATAGTTTCAGGAAGTGTGTGTAACAGAAGTCAAACACTCTATCAGTTGAATTCTGAGATAACAAATGAGTAGATAATTCAAACACAGGAGAGAGAAGTACCAAAGGGCTCTGGAAGAGTAATCAGGAATCAGGTAGCATTTGAGAAAGTGTGTGATACTATATTTGAGAAAAACAGTAGTAGACATGTGCATTCATTTCTTGGTAAGAGAAACTGTCCACTACCTTCTCTTTTATATGGTAAAAAACCAAGAAGCAACCACATTTGGAAATGCAGTATAAATCATATGTTCACAGTACCTCATAGAAGAAAATTAAGTTGAATTTTGCTGAGGATTTGTTCTTCTTTTTAAAATTTTCTTTCCTCATGAAAAATCATACATTTTTTCATAAAATCTTCAATCTGTGAATCAAGACTTTGTGCTTACATGCCGTTGATTATGTCCATTAGAAGCATTTTGCAGAACTTTTCTTCCCAGATGGTGAATTTACCCAATTCATCTGGATTTTCAGAGTCAGTTGACACTCATTTTTTGTTACCTTAGTGTTTTTCTTCTCATTCCTTCTTGTTCTCCCCTTCATTCAGATGTGTAGAGAACTGAATCACCAACAGTGTCTTACTGCCAGATCGAACACACAACACTTTTTAAAGAGCTTTCCACTTCCTTTATTGTAATATTTTCTTTATTTTCTGTAGCTTTTTTTTTTTTATATATTTGATTTATATTTCTTAAAACAGATTAAAATTGTCCATGATATTCCAGGTGATAATGATAGGAATATACAGGTATAATCATTACTTAGACTGAACTTAAAAATCACCTAATAGTTTGTCATGTTTTAATGCATAATGTTCATTTCTATTACAACTATTTCATATCAGTAAAAGAAATGAGAAATCCCTTTGGAAAATGATCCCTTGAATTTTAACTGCTGTGGTCTAAGGTACAGTTTTCATAAGCTAATATTTTAAAATACAAGAACTATATAAAATTAGAGATGAAAATAGTATTATTAAAAGCAGATGATTAATTTTCTTTCTGATGGTGTATTTCTAGCTAAAAGATCTTCATTTCATTTTGAAAATGAAAGCCCTGATGTGAGGGGATTTAAGACTATACTGTTTTCTTTCATATTTGGTACGTATCCTGTAAATCCTGTGAACAGGAGTGTACAAACAATCTGTGGGTTCCATTATAGTACGAATAAAGGAGAAAACTGAAAAAGGTTACAAGTGGGGAGGTGTAATAATACACACCACGTAGCTGTGTGGCAATTAAAAACTTCAAGTAGGTTATTTTTCTAATTGTTATTGAAAAACATATATTCTGTAAATTATATAGGACAAACTTTTGCAGGCTATCTGTATAAATCCAAACATTTAATTACAGATTTATGTTGGATTTTTTTATTTAATCCTCAAGATTATGTAGATTTGCCACATGAGGGAGCTCCATTCTATTCTGCACCTTGAAGACTGATCTAGAATTGTACTTCAAAGCTAGTACTGAATAACACCGAGAGAGGATTTTATACAAGAAAAGACAAAAAATGAAAAGGTTGTCGAAATGTATTTGTAGAGTATATGTTGGCTAACTAGTGAGAGAAAAATTTTTGATAATAATCTACACAGGCATGTGAAAAATTATATAGGAGGATAAGGCTGCTTGTTTAGGAGATTCTAAAGAATAAAATTCTGTGAACAAAAATCTGCTTAAATACGTGGAAATCTCAAGGCTTCTTGATTGTGAATAATTGCCTGAGGGAAACTGTGCTTTCATCCTTAAATTTGTATTGAATCGAGTTGTCCATATCACTGAGAGACGTTGTTGTAAGGGATTATGTACTACTAGAATGTAATTCATTACAGATCCATTTTTTAATTACTGTATGCTTATTTTAAAATCTGAAATTAAAGGCAGAGTGCATTCTACAAATCCCTATTGCTCCAGCATTAGATATCAAAATCAAACTGTCGTGAGGCATTGCTTCATTAAAACTGTTGCTGTTGATGGAGCTGCTTTTTTGCCCTCTTACCATTCTCTGCTTCCTCAAAAGGAAAAGACAGAAGAAAAACCCCACAAAAAGCAGCTGGCTTTTTGGAGAAGTTAATACTAAACATCTCAATTTCAATAATTTTATTCTATTCTTTTTTATCAGGTCATGTAAATCATTCCTTTTCCTTCTTGATTCTGAACATCTGGGCTCTTGAAACATATGATCTGAACTTTTTAAGATTTCTAAAAACAAGAAAATGAGGACATCTGACATTGCTGCATTAAAAGAAACCTAGAAATATAAGGAGTCACTTCTCTTTTCCTTATGTTCCACCAAAAAACTTCTAGTTGAAGTAACCATCACATCTAGTGATTTAAGGTTGTTAAACCAGGGTGTAACTGACAGCTCAAACATACCTCTCTTAATTAAATCCAGGTGAAGTGAGGAAAAACTGCATGATCAAAGAGAAAGTGAATGGGGTTGCAGTTTCTCTGAAAGATTTAGGGCACACAAAGCTGTAATTATCGTTTAATGCATCTCATTGTGTGTTCCAGAGGTAATATAACACTCCTAGGAGTGGCGACCTTACTGTGGCTTTGCTGAAATAGGTATCAACAACTATATTTCTTTTTTTTTTTTTTATTCTTGTTAGGTTGTTTGTCAATGCTTTATTTGAAACAGTCACTTTCAATTAATTTGAATATAATATGCAAACCTGATTTTGCAGAATTATCTTGTTTGTACTATCTCTATTTCAGTTGTTTTCTTTCTTTATTAATCTAAACATATCTTTATCTAATTGTTCTCCAGAGAAGGTATGCTAGAAATCCATTACTCTTGCAACATTTTCTGTCTGATATGTTCTCAACTATCATGTCTTCTGTGTTGCTTTTAATTAATACATGAAAAGTGATTATAATTAATTGTTTGTCACCAGAAAAAAAAATGAGATCTGAGTCTGAAAAAGCTACAAATACCACTCTTCTTATTGTTTGTTTGGGTTTTTTGTTTGTTTGTTTGTTTGTTTTTAACCAAAATATCACAAATGAGAATTGAGTTAAGTTGTTCTAAAAGGTGCTGGAAAAGTAATAGGGCATGACAACTTTTCAGACTTCTTAATATAGGATTCCAGGTAAAGAATGGGATCCATGACTTTGAATGAGCAAAGATCTATGAATTGTGCAAGTATAGGAAAATAACCTGTAAAGCATTACTGAGCTGGAATAATAAACTGGAGAATTCTTTACATTCCTCTGTAACTTCATAAGGCTCTTTTTGCCTTTCTTCTGTCCTGTCATCTAGTATCCATTGTTCCAGCACTCCCATGAGTTATCCCCTCATCACATTGAATTACATGCTGTAGATCTAAAAAGACTTAAGAACTGTGAGGGAGTATGTAACCAGTATATGCTGGGTGTGAAGTTATAGCTATAATTGTATATATTTCAGTCTTCATCTGGTATAATCTTCTGTTTCCTCATTTGCAACAGCTCTCTCAACTTCAATTTCAGAACAAATTAAGCCGAATAGCCCATCTCTTTTATTCGTGAATAGCATTTTGCCATTCTCTTGAAAGGATGTTTTTCACCTGTCGGGCAATGTCAGTAAATTCAATACCTATCAGCATGTTTTTCCAAAAGCGGTTTGAATGTTCTGGTGACTTCATCAGTGGAAATAAAGCTTTGTTTTTCTCAGGATGAAAGGTTTGTTCTGCTTTCAGGAGTTCTAGAACTTTTAGAAATTGTTTTGATCTTTTCTGTATTCTGTTAAACGTAGGAGCGTGGACTTCAAGGATTATTTCCCTGTAGCAATTATAGAAAAAAAAAAGTTAACTTCTGAGGTCATCAGATGGTGTTTCTCTGAATAATAATACTTAATAATAATACTTCTAAAAAAAAAAAAGGAAAAACTCCAAAATTAAAGCAAGATATTAACCTAAAACTTTTTTTTTTTTTTTTTTTTTTAGTATTTTTATTTACGTTAGACAAGATCTTTCCTTCTCTCTAGCCTGTGGCTTTATAAATGCTGCCTTTTATGTGGTCTCTTTGAGGACCCAAGTACTGTTATTTACTTCTAAAGTTTTCTTCTAAATTCTACCACAAGAAATTCCTAAACTGACATCATAAGTCTTTGATCAGACTTTCCCAATATAAACCAGTTGTGGAGCTTTGTTCCTTGGGCTGAATATTTAATAAAACAGGACCTTGTTTATCAGTTTTTGTCTGAAGAGTTCCCGTGGGACTTTTGGGGAAATGAGCACTGATCTTTGCATCCCGATTAACAGTAGTATAAATAAAAAGGCAGTATTGAAATTATGTTGACATAAGCTTTCTCTAGTGCACAGTAAAGTGGTGTGTGTAGAATCAATGGAGATAGTCTTTTCATTATCGAGAAGTTTGAATGCATGAAAATGAGGACTCGCTTTGATTGCTTAGAGCTAGGAGTAAGTAAACACCAACAGATTTTTCTGGTGTTTATCACAATGAAAGTTTTATGGCCATTTAGGGACCAGTCAGAAAGCCTCATCTTAAGTTAACTTGCTCTTAAGCATGATTCTGCATGTAGGGAGAAGGAGCAAGTCACAGCTAGCATAGTTATCAGATGCTATCATCTTGCTGTGCTTCAGTTTCGTGTATCCAAACACTGAAATAGCTTGTCTACACAGTGAATGCAGTCATATTCAATCATTATAGAGAATTACTTCTTTGGGTACTAAGGTAATGAAGGCCAGGGAGAGGAATAGACCTCTGCTGTATGATAGCTGAGAAGCAACTGTTCTTTTTAGGGATTTTTCTGGGTTATTCTGTCACATGCCAAATGATGAGGTAATGAGAAAAAAATTCACACTGAGCTTTTTATGGATATTTTATTAGTGAATCTTTTAAGGTCTTGAGAAGTACATGATTTTGTGTAAACATATCAAATGGTGTTTCTTCTTATGGGTCTTTGTTTCTTTGGGTTTTCATTTGGGTAGATGAAGTGTATTGTAATTAATATTTCTGCCATTTTTTAATTATGTTTTATTCACGAGCTTTCAACAGGAAGAAAAGATTAGGTATATAATTGTGATTCATAATTATCTGTGTATGCTCCAGAAGTCTTGTCTTTGTGTAGTCACAGAGATACATTATGTATGTAGTGTGAATGATAAAATTGTTAGCATCTGTTTACATACTGATAGCAGGTGAAAATAAAGCTATCAGTGTAAATGACTTACTGTTATTAAAGCTGAATTTCTGTCTTCAGCTAATAAGTTCTGTTTGTGTTTCTCCAGTTCTGTTCAAACAATGCTCTATTATGGATGAGCTCGGAGATTAGAAACTAAGAGCACTGGTACATTCTTCATTAAAGATGATGAAAATATTGACTCAAACTTTCTCTTTTGCTGTAGAAAACTTTTAGTCTAGTTTGGAAGTTCCTTGATCTAGAATCCTGTTCTGAAATGGTACACAAGAGTTTTGAAATCACAAAATGCAGTTTGAATGATCGAAACCCTTAGTGGTAGCTGTTTGGAAGTCATTACAAAAATATTTGTGTTCTTTAGTATTATTTTTAGTAGTATTGTACCTGTGGAGGGGTGGGGTGGGAAACGTGTGTTGCTCTATGAATTCTAGATTTGCAAGAAGTCTGCGTGTGGTTTTAATTCAGGTGATCATGGCAAGGGATTACATTATTTTCAGAAGTGAGTTTGAAGCATGGATTTGGTTCTTTTTTTGTAAAGTCAACGAGTTGGATTAAATGCTGATAGGAAGTTAAATGCAGTGCAGATAAATGGAATTATTTGGTCCTCGTACTTGCTTTAGCTGAATTGTATCTTGTGAAATTATGAGAATAATCCATTTTATTGAAAACTATATTTAAACAATAAAGATGGTTTGATTTCTTGGAATACCAACCATTCAGCAAGGTAATTTTAAAGCTGGATGTCTATAGTTCATAATGTGAATTCTGACAACTGGTTTGTTCTTAATATTTTTTGTTTCTCTTTAGCATTCTGATTATCTCTTTTAACTTTGGCATGCTTGGCGTGGGAAGAGCTATATTTAGGCAAAGTGGTATGGGTAAAGCATACTTATAAATTTGGGATTTTTTTTTTTTTTAATGAAGTTGCAATATGTATCTAGTTTATAGGGAAAAAAAGCTATTTGAGATGTAACATTTTGAAGTTAAAATTATGGATAGTCAGAGCAACCAAGTCTTGTTCATTAGCATTTCCCAGAATTACAGAATGGTTGAGGTTGGAAGGGACCTCTGGAGGTCATCTTGTCCAACTCTCCTGCTCAAGTTGGACCATCTAGAGCAGGCTTACAGAACCATGTCCAGATGGCTTATGAGTGTCTCCAAAATTCCATAACTGCTCTCCACAACCTGTTCTGCTGCTCAATTGGCCATTTAAGCTCAGCTTGGCTGTAACTCAGCACTTGATTCAGAGTCAGAAATACAGAAGGCCAAATATGCGCTAGGTTGTGAATTTCCATTGAAGTACCTTTAGGTATAAATGCAGACTCCTCTGAGGAGGCAGAGTCTTGTAATTGTTTTCTGATTTCTTGCCTGCTCTACTGTGCACTTGATTTCCTTTTGTTCCTAATTTCTTACCGCTGAGGATGTCAAGTGCCACCTATGAATAAGGTTAATTTGCAAATAGATCTGGTGATCCACACATTGATATTTAGTAAAATACAACATTTATGATGAATTGTGTCACAAATGTTTTTTAATCCCACTCTTGTATGCTTTATCTAATATATCACAAAGACATCCAAACAAAAATCAGCTGTTGTGTGATTATTTACATAATTCTTTCTGCCTAATTAATTCTCCCCCAACTATATCATTTCAGGCTCCAACAATTTTACGTTCAGGCTTTTTGAACAGGCAGCTTTTCAGCACATTTATTAATTTACCCCACAGTGTCTGCCGTAGCGTGCTGTGGATTGAGCTGGCTGATTATTAGTTAATGGAAGTAAAACTAACTTCTGTTTCTTCAAAGCAGAAGAATACACAGTAAAGATAATAGACTGGTTTTTTGCTGTTAAAATGTATATACTCTGTGTTGGATTAATAACAAAGTTGTAGTTTTATCAAAACTTCACCTATTGGTGTGTTAGGTATTCTAGATATTCCAGATCTGTCTATCCCTTTAAAGAGTTGTAGTGTGTACGTGTGTCCCCGTAATATTCAAGTAGCGTTATGATATGTGGCTGCCTTCCCTTCTGCTTCAAGTGCAGGACATAAATTCCATAGTTCTGCTCAGGACAGGAGTAAAAGGTTCAAAAATATAATTGGTCATGGCAATTTTAATAAGCCAGTTTTAATTAAACTGCACTATTTGAGACACGGAATATTCTGATGGAAATTGTCAGTTTTCAGAACAGTTAAATGAGTACTCAGGAGTTTGGAATAGCTAAGAAAATAATAAAATATTTCAAATTGAAAATGTAATAAAGTGTGAAAGACTACACATTGACATATATTTTTCAGTCTTGCAATATTTAGGATTATGAATTTGTGGAGCTTTATCATTGTGTAATAATATGGTTCATGGACATTTTGCAGTCTTCAATTTAAAGCTAACAAACAAAACACTTCATATTTTTTTCACGAATGCATTTATTAAAAGACATTACTTACATTGGAAATAGAAAACAGGTTACCAGTTTTCTTATTGTAAATTATAAAAGATTATTTATCATCATAACTATGACTATAATTTTTATCTAAAACCAGCATGTCTTCTAAAATCTAATTGTAGAATCAAACTGTTAAAAATGCACCTAAAATTACTAGTGTGGACAAATTTCAAAGAAATCATATGGAGATTTATAATGATCACATGTTTCTGTTGTTTTTAATGATGCTGGGCTGTCTTTTTGGAACAGTTTCTGTCTGTAGTGAATATTAAGAACAGTGTGTACAGTAGAATACGAGAGGTTGATACATTCAATAAAATTGAAGTTAATTGAAAAAGAGGTCAAATGGATATTTAAATAAAGTTTAGGTGGCTCTGCTTTTCAGCAAACCTCCTAGAAAATCCTTGATTTATTTTTTACGTCTTCATTATAGTGCAAACTTTTATATTAAGTTAAATACATTGATTCTTTCCCTTTAGTAGGTTGAGTATATTTATAAATGAGAACATCTTCCATCTCTAGTCCCAGTTGGCCTTTATTTTCTTTTGTTCTTGTGGTTTTGCTCTCTAGTAGGAGTTAATCCATCTGTAGCGTAATGCCAGCTGCCTCTTCTTAAATGATTTTCTTGTGTGTGTGTCAGCGTAAACTTTTGAGAATCAAGCATTAGATGAAAAACTCCCCAAATGGGATGTTGCTTTCACATGTTTTCACCTTCCTGTAACCAGTAGCTGGAAAGACATGTCAAAAAGAACATCTATTCAGTCTTTGAAATGCTTTTGGAAAGTGTTAAGAAGTTTCTGACAGGTGTCTCTTTTTGCTTGCAGTGCATTCTTTCTTCTTCTGGAGATAACAGAATCATCAGCTCTGGTCTTTTTGTTTTAGTGTTTTAGACCTGTGGTGAACATCTCTTAACTTCCACTTCTATACTGACTGTATACTGACCCATGGAGATGAGCCTCCTTAACTGCTCGAACATCAGCTCATTTCTTATAGTAAAATTACCAAAATGTTCTTTCTGCTCTGGCATATTTATTGCTGCTGAGTGCCAAGCTGTCGGTGTTGGCTTTCATTTTCTTTGTAAATGGAGACAGTAATAGGTGTTACCTTCAGGCAAGTGAGTTTCTTGTGCGTGCAGGTATTTTATTGATTATTTTTCAAGTTATTGATATATTGATGTGGATTTCATAGCAGTTGTTACGGTGGAAGTGATGACTTTCCCTCCAACTGATATAAAGTCTTTTTTTCTCATCTGTTTGCATGGAAGAAACCAGTAGAAAGCATGGAAGTACCATGGTAGTGATCCTAATATGGACAGAAAGAATTTAATTCTGCTATTGATGGTAATTAGTGATTCTTTTTCTCTGACATAATGTGGTAGCATTGTGTCATGGTAACATTTGTATCTATTGCTTGCTTAATTAAGTGAATTAATTTAGGCATTACACTGAAATGCCAGCAAACTGTAGTCATCTGGTCAGATTTTGAAGTGTAGAAAATCATTGATTTGCTTACACAAAAAATATTTTCAGTTGTTACAGCTGGCTTCATACAGCTGAACTAATATTTATGTGTATTCTGATACTAACACTCCACTTAATATTCTCACTGCAGCAATTCCTTTTCATCTGGGTATCTAAACAATTTTTTTTCCCTTCCTACTGGTGGTCATTGTCAAGCAAACCACAGAACTGGATGAAAATGCAAGTTGACAGCTGTAATGCAAACACATAAACAAAATCCCTTTTTAAAAGGGGGGGTGTGGGGGTGGGAGGAGAATAGAAGAAAAGGTGTGAAGGTTTCCCAGCCTCTCTTCGAACAGTAAGAAGAGACAATAAAAAGTACAATTAGTACTGAAATTTGGCAACAAAAGTTAATAAAGCTATCAGGATAATGGAAGTCAATGGTCTACATATAACTGTATTGTTGTAATTTAAAAGATGTTAAGTTTTCTTTTGTTATTTGTTTGCATTTTAATTTTCTTTAGAGTTCTTTAGAGACGTAGTGTACAGAGGATTTTACTGGATTGCATGGTGAATCATATACTATTAACTTCTTGGTACCCATTACTGAACAGGGAGTTATTTATTTATTAATCTCAAGGTGATGTGTTCAACCCAATGAAATAGGATAGAGTTTTTAGAAGACACCTGTAAATTTTAAACTGAAATAACACTTGAAGAATTCATACGTGACACTTAGAAAATCTCAGAGTAGTTTTATGTAGTTACCTTCTGCAGTAATGTTAAAATGAAAAAAAGGAAATGGATTAAAGGGCATAAAGTTTCCTTTGTCTAGTAACCACTAAAATAAGTGTTTTAAAACTTCACTAAGGATTTTATGTACAAGGTTGCCTAGATGGTGATTAGATACGGCTCTGTTGTCATTATAGTGGTGCATTTTCTAATCTTAGTAAAGCAGTAACTCTCCATATATTTAGATTTACAAACACATTTTTCTTGGTTTATGTGGAGCTTGAGAATACAGGTATGGTACTTGCTGTGCTTTAACCCCAGCTGACAATAAGCACCACACAGCCACTTGCTCACTCACCCTCCTCCAGGGGAATGGGAGAAAGAAGCAAGGTGAGGAAGTTAAACTCTTGGCTTAAAATAAGACACTTTAACAGGACAGAAAAGGAAAGGAAAATAATAACAATAGAATACACAAAGCAATTGATGCATAATATGTTTTCTCAACACCTGCTGATGACTTCCCAGCCAGTTCCTGAGCTGTGATGCCCCTGGCCAGCTGCCCCTGGTTTATATCCTGGGTGTAACATCATATGGTCTGGAATATCCCTTTGGCTTGTTTGGGTGCGCTGTCTTTGCTGTATCCCCTCCCAGCTTCTTGTGCACCCTGCTGGCAGGGCAGTACAAGAAGATGAAAAGTCCTTGACTTACTATAAACACTGCTCAGCAACAAATAATACATCTGTGTGTTATCCAAGTGATTCTCACCTAAATCCAAAACACAGCACTGTACCAGCTACTAGGAAGAGTATTAACCTTATCTAGCTGAAAGCAGGACAGTACTGAAGGTGGGAAAATGTTTCCAAGTTTTGTTCTTGAGGATTTCTTTTTTTTTTTTCTTTTTAATTTTTCAAATAATTGTATTTACAGTAAAGTCATGGCTTAGGATTTTCTTATGGTTATCAAAGAAACTAAAAAAATCCAACGTGTATGTGGAAAAACAAGCTGGTGAATAAAGTAATTTGTCTTAATTGAACAATCATCTTTACACTTGATGGTTCTGTGGGTTTTGTTTTGGTTCAGAATAGTACAAATGAAACCTTGCTTACAGTTTAACTGAGCGCTCATTAAAGCTTCAATCTACATTAATGAAAACTGTTGTAATTAAGTATTTCTATTGTGAAAAGTTTTGATAGCTTAGATTTTTTGGTAATGTTTTTTTCATGAAATAGTGTGGCAAGTATGACATTGCTTCTCTGGAGTAATTGTATTGACTAAATCTTAGAACTTACTTCAATTAGTATGTTACAAGGTGATGTTTCAAGGTACCAATATTTTTATAAGTATGAAGACTGTAGGAGGCATATAGATTGTGACAAAGTAACTTTGTTAATGAGACACGGTATATGACTGGAAACTATTGTCTCTACAGCACTGACTTATTTTCTTCAAAATTAAGTATAGTTAAAATCCTTTATTTTCTCTTTGCTCATGATACTCATCCATCTTGCTGACATTCTTTTGTCTTATAAGCCATCTGTTAATGGTATTTCTTATTTGCAATTTGATACTTATTAGATAAAAAAGAATATGTTGAAATTACAGTATATGTTTCTATGGTGTGACTTTAAAATACCTTCTAGTTTCAGTAGCATATTGGTTTTTCCCTTTTTAGAGCTTACTGTTGTTATTTCTCATGTTCTCTTGAATGGAGAATTTGACTTTTGAGAGCTTTGTCTCAGACTGCAATATTTGATGTTTGGTTTTTTTTCTTTCAGATTTTTCAGTCTTTTTTAGAGATTTAATTCTGTGTAATATAATATGAGATTGTTTTTAAAGAAATGAACCAAAGATAAAATTTGTATAATTGTATATCTTCGTATTTCTTTTTCTTAGTATTTTCAAGACAGTAGTCTGCTGACTCTTAAGGCAATTCATGTTTTTCCTAAAATTTTTAGTCTATGCTCAATAATTCAGTAATGTGCCATTATTGCCTATTTAATGTATTCTTGCCATTAAACTTTCATTTCCTTTTGTACAGCTAAATGTCATCGAGGTCTGAACTGTACCAAGTTTGTCTTGTATTTAGATGAGTGATTCAACTTTCCAAGCTTAAAATTCTAACCAAGAAGGTTAAACTTTATTTCAATACACTGGAAATACAGATATTACTACTGTGTGTGCACTGGTATAAAACTATATAAGTAAAAATTACTGTTTCAAAATCTTGCTATTTCTCTATTAAGACCCATGATGCTGTTAGTTTCTACTTTTTACCGCTCTAAAAGAATGTTATACACTAACAGAACATAGAGATTATACTGCTGAGGCTTTAACTAAGAAGAAAGGATTACTTAAAAACTAAGTTTTTGAGGATGAAAATTTATATAAAGTTTTTGATCATACTTTTAAGAACAAATTTTAAATTACTCTTTACATACCTTTGCATTAGTTAGAGCAGAAAAATCCAAGTGAGGTATTAGGCCTCTTTCCAGTGGAAGTTACTTTCAGCTTTGTTACGCTTGCACATAGCTCATGAAATGACAGCTTTTTAATTATCCAGACTCTACATAAATGTTATGAATAGAATATCCACCTGAGTTCCCTTTCTTCATTCTGCAAGTTTTTGACTATTCTCTGAAGGATCATTTTTGGGTGTAGTCTAATCTCAAAAATAAATGGTGTATATGATTTCTCTGTATGTTTCCCCTAATTAGTTTCCAGGTTGTTCTTTTGCAGAGAGATAGACATCTCAAAAATATTAATTAGAAATGTGATTCTATACAAAGTCTCAAATTAGAGCCTCAAGTCTGGGGAAAGGTTGAAGCATGAGTTCTGCTGTATTAAGAATCAGAATCCACATGGGAGAGAGTCGTTACAAGTAAAAGCCACAGGGAGCCAGGCTACATGATTTTTGTAGTTTTGGGAATAACTTGTGTCTTTTGTTCTTGGGTTTTGATATGTACAGCACAACACTTTCATCAGCTACAATTCAGTATCAGCAGAACTAGTTTAATCGTGTACTAGCTTGTTTGTTTGTTTTTTGTTTTGGTTTTTTTTTTTTTTACAGTGATTTGTGACTTCATATCTTTGGATATAAAAAAACCCAAACCACAGAAGAAAACAGTAGACTGAAACTTACTTGCTTCAAGCCAAACTAATAGTTCCCTTAGTAGTTTGCACCTTTCCTCTATTTGCAAATGAATTATTCTAAAAATATTGTTTTCATATGGGGGAGAACAAACAAAATGCAACACATTTTTCTATTTAAAAGGATTATGCCAAACTTTTAATGATGACTGTTGGGATGGAAGTAAATTTCTGTTTAATTTCTAGACTTCTGCACTTCCTAATGGTAATAAAAATACTTTTGTTGTTCTGTGGTGTTTTTCTTACTAATATATTTTCAAAGCTGCTTGTCATTTTACTGATGCAAGTGGGTGGATATTCCATTTTTATAAGTTCTGTGAAATTACATAATTGAGAGCACACTCCTAATAAGTGTACCTTGTACCGAGATCCTGAGGCATGAGCTCAGCTATGTGGCATCTGTAATAAAAGGCAAAGAAAATTAGACATCATACTATCTAATTTTGTCATTCTTAGCTATGCACAATGCAATTTTTACATATGAAATATAAGTACATAGTATGGGGGACATGCCATCACTTGAGAAGAGTGGGACATCGTAGTCAGATTCTCACAGCAAACCAATTTTCAGTATGTTTTACTAAATTAATTATTTATTACAACAGGAAGTGTCCAAGATGATGGGAGATTTTATAAAGTATTTCCTATAGCCTATTAATGGCAAATCTTCACCATGGAAAAGGATCATTTAAGGGAAAAATGTGTCACCACCTTATGTTGATAAGATCGTGCAGACATATAAACATTAATATCTAAAAATGTCATATTTAAAAGCAGAACAGCACTAACAGATTTTCCAGTTCTAACTTCTGTACTGAGTTTTTGTTACTTTTTTACTGATAGATTTTATTATGTTTGAATCATTTTCCTTAACAAAACCTTACAGCTTTGCTGAGAGCGCCCGAGAGCAATATGAAAAATTGTCCAACATGCACAACAACATGACTAAACTGTATGAAAATTTGGGAGAATATTTTGCCTTTGATCCCAAAGCAATAAGCATAGAAGAATTCTTTGGTGATCTGAGCAACTTCAGAACTCTGTTTTTGGTGAGTAATGTCTGCAAAATACTGTATATATTCTTCAGTCTTCTTTCTCCCAATTTTAATTCTTTCCTATTCTCTCTATTTCTCTTTTTATAGTTAACTTTGTGTTTTGTTCTGTGGCAGGAAGTTGGATGAATGTTCCCATAATTATTTAATTTTTTTTGTCGCTGTCATCCTCTGGTTTATAACTTGCCAACTCAGCTGTCATTGAGGTTGAGACATATGGAAAATTAGAAAACCTTTTTCTAATTTCTAACTTGTTTGACACACAGTAAACAGGTGTGATAATGAGAATCATGTTAAAATCAAGACCTGAATGGACATGTCTACATTCTTGTGTTAGAATCTGGCTGATGCCTTAGTGATGCTATGATGCTGAGGCTTTCAATAGATGCTCTGTATTACTGACAGAATTAATGAAGTTCACTTATATGCTTGTATTACTGTTTCCAGTCATCTAGTGTGGTTCATGTCAGGGTATGGCTTTTTTTCTATGAAGGAATCTAAGAATTTCATCTTCAACAGCTATTTTTTTTAATGGGTTTAAAGTCATCTTTCCTACTGACTGTCTGGGAGCCATAATTAGCTGCACCATAGGAAGTGCACAGGGAAAACAGATGCCTAGTATGTCACATTGTGTCTCTAGAGAATATTAACATCACTTGGAAATACCACTGTTTACCATACAGCTGTGGATCACTGATCTGTCTATTGCCAGTTGCTGGCTTAATCTATCATGTAATCATAAGGACTTTCCGTGTGATGGTGAATAACTACTTTAAAACATTATTTACGTGCAGCTTTTACTTTATTGGAAAACTTTTACTACCATATGTTTAACTATGAATTTTAAGTTGGGTGAAATGTTGGGTTTTTTTTCCTCCATAAGTAACTCAGCAATTCTTTTAGAAGTAGCTACGCAGTGCATCCACATGAAGACTTGTGAAGAACAGGAATAGTTGTCTTGAGACATTTCAGTGCATTTACTTTTTCATAAACACAATGTTTACATTTGCAATGAATTTGGAAATCTACTCTATTGTAATTACTTGAAACAGACTATAGACTGGTAATGTCTAAAAGTTATGATGAAAATCTGTCCTCAAGTATTCAAGCTGCTATGAAGGTGATAGGAGCTAGAGGGTAAATGTTTTCTAGAAGGCGTATTATAAGGAAAATACTTCAATTGCTTTTATTTTCTTTCCTTTTAACTTCCTAAAGATCTGGATGATGGCCTGTTGCTCTTCAGTGGTTATAATTGAAATTCCAGGGAGAATATTTATAAGACATATATAAAAAAGCAGCTTATGTAGCTTAAGGAGACACTTTCTTTTTCTTATCATCATTTGTGTTTTAGTCAATTCACTTGTTCAGACATCTACAACAGTAGGAGTAATTCTACTCAAGTCTTTTGAGAATTTTTTTTTACTTACTTTATTCACTAGAGCAGAACCTTGTATACTTCAGTGGCATAAAGATACTTGTTTAGGAATTTAATTTTTTTCCAGACACTTGAGGAAGGCCTAAGGCAAGCTTTGAAAGTTCGCAGTGCAGTAGATTTTTTTTTTTTCTGGAAGGAAAAAAATGCTAAGAAGAATCATGATTTTCTGCAACATTCTGATGCTTATGAGGCATTTCCCAAAAGGAAAAAGACACTGAAACTCATTCAATCGTGGAATCTATTGTTAAGAAGTTCTTAAGAAGTTATCTTACTGATAAGAATGCAGGATCAATTAGGAAAGACTGAGGATATACAGGATATATTTGTATTAATGTCATCCAGTTCAGACTATTGTAGTGCCTGTGTGCTTTCTCTGAGTGGTCCCATGAACTTATTTTAGTGTTTGGTAAATTGCTGAAGTACAGTTCAAGATATATTTGAAATATTGATGACTTATTTCTTCCTGTTTGTTAGTCTCCTGTGTTATTGCTAATGCCTGCCTATTGATAAAGCTTCTTTCTTCTGCTACTAGAAGTTTTAACTTAGAAGTTCAGAAGTTCTTCAGATTGCCGCTTCGGCTTTTGTTACTAACATTTCTGGTGTGAACATTTATGACAAGATGAAACATAGAATCGTAAGGTAATTTAGGTTGGAGGGAGACACTAAGGGAGTAATTTTGTTTGACATCCTGCTCAAAGCAGGGCTAGTGTAGAAGTTAGTTCAAGCTGCATGGGACCTTGTCCAATTGTATTTTGATTATTTCTATGAATGAAGATGCCATGACTGGGGGAGACTGTCTTGAAGGCTTTGCCAAACCCAAAGTCAACAAAATTCTTTGCCTTTTCCTCATCCACAGAGCCAGTCACCTCATTAGAGAAGGCAGTCAGGCTTGTCAGGCTATTTACCCCTGCGGCTGCTCCAGCCAGCTTCTTGTCCATTGTGTACCTGGAAATGGCTTCCAGAAGGAATTCCACTGTGATCTTCCTGAGAACAGAAGCTGATGGCTGACTAGTGCGCAAGCTTTTCTCACCCTTTTGAAGGTGAACATATTATTTGCCTTTTCCAGGTCCTAGAGATGTCCCTTGCATCCCACAACTTTTTGATTAAATAGAGCCCTTGCAATGCCGTCAGCGAGTTGCCTGAACTGCCTGTGGGACAGTGATTGCAAAGGTGGAGACAAAGGCAGCTTGGAGAGCACCTCAGCATCATCTTTGATGTTAAGTTCCTTGCTCCACTCAGCAGCAGACCTACATTTTCCTTCATCTTCCTTTGTCTGTCCTTGTAGCTATAAAAGCCTTTCTCTTTGCTTTTGCAGTGCCTTGCCAGTTTTATTTCCATCTGAGCTTTGACTTATGGGCAGTATTCCTTTTGTACACTACAGCCATCCTTCCAGTCTTATGTGTTTCTGTTTTGTGGCAGAGTTCTGTCAGCAGTTCCCTGTTCAGCCGGGCTGGCCCCTGCCCCACTGCCTCAGCCTCCTCCTGCATGGCAGGATGGATGACTCTTAGGCTTTGAGGTGGCTTCTCTTGAAGGTCTGTTACAAAAATGAATGCTTTACAGATACATCATCTTTTAATTGGAACTGCAGTGTATATAGTTTGAGATAATTAGCCTTTGAGAGCACTTTGAATTCAACATAGCCCTTCAGAAAATGTTTACTTGCCTTCTCTAACCTTTGCACAACAGCTATTACTTGTATTTCCCTTTGCTTAACCTGTCATTCTGGGTCTGATTCCGCTATGTAAAAGCAAGAGGCTGACTAAATAGCCATTGTAATGACAATTTTTCTTTTTTCATTTGCAACTGAAGATAAGACTATTTTATGTTATAGAATCATGCAAGTCAGCTAGTGTATTTGAAAAAGATGGAATACATATAAATGCTTTTA